>CAIGRN010148252.1:0-14341 GCA_903798345.1 Fraxinus anomala
TTGATAATTTGTGACTGACTAATAATTGTAACTCATAATATTTGTGACTTGTGGCCTATTAATTTTTTGATTTGTGACCTATGAAAATTTTAATATGTGACCGTAAAAAAATCTGCGACTTATAAATTTTTTGATTTGTAATCGAAAAATAATCTGAGACCAATAAATAAGTTGTGATATATAAATATGCATACGTGACCATGAATTGTTTAATATATAATTAATAAATTATATTTAATTAATTAACAAATACCTGATTTTTTGAATTTTTAAATTTAAGGCCTGAAAATTGATTTAGTGATGGTTAATACATGATTTATGATTTTTTTTTTCCCCACAGAATTATGGATGGAAACTGTCAAAAAAGACTTCACCTGCAACATCTGAAAAAGTTAGGGGTGATGATTGCATCAAATCAAAGATTTGGAACTTTTGCTGCAATTATCCATAATATCAAAGTACAACTTGTACAAATCTACAGATTTAGGTATATTACCCACAATTTCAAATCTTATTTGATGTACGTGATTGTGTGGAGAATGTATTTTAAATAGTGGTTTGATGAAAAATATGTGATTAAAAAATAAGGAAAATTTTTGAATTTACGTGTAATATTATTTTATTGAAAAATGTGTAATTGAAAATAAAATCTTATAATAACGTGAATCAAACATGGTGTCAGAAATTTGTACACACTGCACCGTGTCCATTTTTCTGAAAATTCAGCTTCTTTACTCCATCTTTGAGCCACAATTAGATGTATAATCCCACGCATTAGGGTAGGAACAACCTTAAGGTGCTCAAACCCAAAGCTAAACATGATCAAAATCTTAATTTTGCCCTACCTTTGCCTCGGTCCGCTACTGTTTTTCCTTGCTGGATTTTTTCTTGTTTTGGGGCGTGTTTATAGTGGATATGAGAGTGCATTTTGTTGATGGCAAGTTGCACAAAAGAATTTTGTTAGAAAATATGTCACCCCCTATTGGCGGGGGACCAATAAGGGGTGACATTTTGGTCATATGTCATCCTTTATGTCAAGGGTTATGTCACCGTAGCATGATTCTGCACAAAAATGATGGATTGAAGGTATTGGGGGCCACTTTACCACCGTCCAAATCACGCTTTCCAGCATGCTCCCATGGTTTTGCTACAGCAATACCACCCTTAAGTGGCTTAGTGGAAGGTTTATTGGATTGAATGAAAGCCATATATCCCATCAACTACAAAAAAAAAATCCACGTGTAGTGACCACAAAGGATTTTGATTCAAAGGTTGCCGACAAAAGTTTTAATAAATTTTGATAAAACTTGATAAAACATATAGTTAAAACTAATAAAAATTGTGAATTTATTTAAATATATGATTAAAACTAATTATAATTCGACATTCAAATATTTAGAAATATATGTTCGTTATGAGAAAAATGGACATCGTACTTAAGCAACCAATAGTAAAGGTGCACGTATAATGAGCAAGGGCTACAATGTTGACTTTGATAGCAACCTTTTAAGTTATATCGACCAAGGACATAAAAACAGTGCAAATTCGTAAGTAATTAAGAGCACCTTAGTTTTGATTTTGAAGTTCAACTCATCTTCAGTTAATAAACTTCAAAAGAAAACATCAAATGAAAAAAAAAAAAAAAAATTAATGATGCTTAGCCTTTGTTCAGATTTATTTATTTATTTTTGGTTAAAAATCAATTTTAATCACATATTTCGCAGAACACGCGTATTATTTATTTATCCACCACTCATTTCTACCAACTTATAATTTTAGCAAAAAAAAAAAATCCCAAAAAAGGCTTAATAACAGAATTTCCCTATGGAAACATTGTTAACACATCAAAATCTATAAATATCGTTTTTGTGGAACTTTTCCCCATCTTCTCACACAGAACAGATGAGTTGTATAGGACAGCCTTTTCCACATCAAAAAAACAGAAAACTTATTCAGTAATATATGAAACAAATTACATGTATGGGAAGCATTTGACAGGAGTCCCAAGAATAGAGGGATTCACAATGAACAAGCAAAAATTGTGATTTCTATTCCATGAAAAAATAGCCTCGTTGAGAGAATTATCGTCTTCACGTGAAACTGGCAATACTTTTGAATTCTACCTAATTTGATTGTATAACTAATAAGGCATTCCACTGTCGAGGATATTCCAGTTATACATTAAACCGGAATAGCATCACATCCCCTTCTCGTACGACATACTCTTTTCCCTCCGATCTCAACTGCACGCAAGTTAAATCATGTAAATCGCTTCATTGCAGTTATCAGAAAGCAAAACAACAGAACATTTCACGAAGAATAAGAAAAGAGCGTCTACGAGGGTAAAGAATACTTTTCATGTGAATACAAGCATATCCAGACCTTTGTTCCTAGCATTTTCCCTAGAACATCTTCATTTAATTTAGAACAGAAAAAATCTAGGCTTATAAAGTAGGTGGTCCTGGTAAAGTTTTCGGTGAACAAACATAATACAAACAATAAAAATGGGGAAGGTAGCCCAGGTGAGTGACAAAACTATTAACAAGATGAGAAAAATTAAAGAAATAAACACACATAGTATGTTGAAATCTCCAAAATACTTCCCTATCAGTCAGGAGGGGAGTATGGTGGATGCCTAAACAAAGAATTAGCTTAAGAGATTCAAAGATTACATGATAGTCGAGAAAAAATTTAATATTGCTGCTTCATTGTAGTAGAAAATGGGGGTTGGCTAGCAAACCTAATGCAGACACTCAATGCCAAGAGATCAATAATGAAAACAAGAAACCAACTTACAAGTCCCTTCTCCCTCGCAGCGGCAAATGAACGAGCAGCAACATAATCATCATAAGCAACCTGACAAAACATGTGGATTGAAACATGTCCATTATAGCTGTAAAGTTTTCAGGAAAATTATTACTAGTACAGAAACACGCAGAAACTAGAAAGAAAGACATTAGAATGAAAGACATTCTTTCCAGATAATTCCAATGGAAGTGCTCAGAAGTGAATAAACCTCTTCAATCTTATTTGGGAAAATACAAAAAACAAAGAAAAAAAAATTCCATTTGCTTTATATTTGAAAATTTGAATGGCTAAATTTCAAAAGTTATCACTTCTTGGACAAAAATAACGAGAATCCACTGTCTTGTAACGCAATGCATGCACATTTTCAATGAAAATGATTATTTCTTTCAGGATGTCACTGATTCTGATGGGGTGAAAAGCGTGAACAAGTCTATATTTGTTGAAACTGCATCAAAGGAGTTTAATCAACTATCTACATGTTAAAGCTAGCTCCTTCACAAAACTCAATAACTAGAAAATTGTTGAGAGAGATTCAGTATTTTTAACAGTAATGCGCACCGTCTCTGCTCGAATGAATCCCCTCTCAAAATCAGAGTGTATAACCCCCGCCGCTTGAGGTGCAGTCATTCCTACAGACATAAAAGATGAGTATTTTGGTTAATATGCTTGAAGTAGTATTATATGTAACTTATCTGATTATCGTATAATCCCAAAGTTACAAAATACAAGTGATAGAGCAGTACACAAGATCTGCCTGACCAAAATAAAATACTCTTGTACGCAAATTTAGAGTGAGTCTAGCTACAGTATCTACGAAGACAATCCACAGTCTGAAATATAGCAAACTTAAGCATAATGGTGCTTACCAGCCTGTATGGTCCAGGCTTTTGTTTCCTATAAGAAGAATGAATAGAAAAGTTAATTAACTAAATGCCAGTAACTCAAAACATTCATCACTCAGAAAACAATTCAGCATTTAGTTCACCTTCTCTCCAGAAGTAAAATATGTTCTCAGTCCCAGAAGCCCATACGTTGCCCTAATAAGATTTCCCAGTCCACTTTCATCGACACCAAGAGACTTCAAATATTCTATCCTTTCTTCTGGTGGAAGTTCAGTCAGTTCTGCTTCAACCTGCAGCAAACAGATTCCAAGTATAGTTGAACCGCTATAAATAACCACAAGGACATGAACAATAGATAAATGTGCTGAGAAAAGTGAATGGAACCTCCAAACTCTACGAAAAGTAACTTGAGTGCTTTAAATGTAATGTGATAATATTTATGCCACAAGGTAACAGCAGACCTGTGCTGAGACAGTTACTAGTCCAGATTGTAACTCAGAAGCAAGGTTCATGACTTCTTTGACATGAGAATTGCTTTCAGGCTCAGCTAGATCAGATTCTGCCACATTTGCTACATATATGACAGGTTTCATTGTAAGTAAACAAAGATGCTTTACAGAATCCTTTTGAAAATCAGTCAAAGATACAGATCGTGCTGGTTTTCCATCCATCAGTGCCTGTTGGATATTTTCCAGTGCAGACTTCTCTGCTTCTTCCTGTAATCAAGCATATTCCAACATAAATTCCCAGAATTAATCCTTGCTTTTTTTTTTTTTCCCATTAAAAACTAATAAAGGATGAACAGAATGAAAACTGTAGGAGGAGCAAGAATAGTTCCACCTTCATTTTGGATTGTGAATCTTTAGCTTTGCCTTTCTTCAGTTTCTCCATTCTCTTCTCAACCTGCATTCTTGAAGAGGCCACAACTTAGTCCAATCAGTTCATCTTGTCTTATAGCCTACAGCCAAGATAGGCTTGTAGAAAAAAGAAAGAAAAATAGATAAACCAGGGAGAGGAAATGGCAAGTCTTCAGAAAGTTATGGTCATGATTCTACACGATGTATCATTTGGTCTCTATTATTTGATAATTCCAGATGACCCAGTAAGGCAATTCAAAGGGCAAAAATTCCGAATTCAGTTACGTTCTTGACTCCTGAGGAACTTACTGTTTCTTGAGTATTTTCCATCAGTTTATCTTATTGTTCATGCATATGATTAGGGATATCAATGGGTCAAACCATGCCGGCTCGACCTGTGACACTCAAGCCCTGTTCGGCCTCAGGCTCCATCAATTGCTGAGCCAGGATATGACCCTTGAAATGGCCCTCTTTCCAAAGGGTCCAGCCCTTAGGCCCTATTAATAAAGGGTTGAACCAGACCAGCTGCCAGACCTATATAAACTTTTTATTTCAAAATCAATTTTTTCGAAAATAATAATTTCATGTTATACATAAAAAATATATGAACATATTATAGCCCCTGGTTGAGCCTCACTATCTAAAAACTCATTTTTTTCTCAATCTCATTTTGAGCCACACATTCTTCCAATAAAATAATTTACACATAAACACACAACTTTTCCTCACTTTCTAACCACACAATCTCCAAAAACTCACTAATACAAAACCCATTTTTTGTGAAAAATGGGGCTCAAACTGCTCTATAAATATGGAGCCTGGTCCAAGTCTGAAACGGGCTTTTACGAGCTGGCCTGGTAGGAAACCCAGGCCCATTGACACTCCTACGGGTGATGGCTATCTTCAGAAGTGAAAGAGCTTCACATTCTTTCATAAACTTGACGACTCGCTATCCATTTGTTTTGCATCATCTGATGCCCTAGTGTAGCAGTGGAATTTGAATGAAGAGCTAAAACTAGTAGTTATAATTGATTTCTAGTAGAACTTTCCTACATCATGTGCAGTCTCTAGTTATTTGATTTCTTGATAAGAAAGTAATTCTGAACACATGTTAAAATCGATCCAAGTATTTAGGTATTGGTGTGTTATATACGGGAAGAAGAGAATGACCAAGTTAAGAGTAAAAGAGAACGATTCTGAAATGTCTGGTTGGTATAAAACAGTATTAGGGCACTACATATGTTCTGTTGTTTCATAAGAGAATGATCAAAACGATAGAGTGTTAGACGGAATCTATGTTTCCCACATAATCCATGTTTTACCAATAGCTTTTTTCAACTCTCCAATCCCTGAAAATGATTTTAACCTGCAAATTCATTTTACAAGGCTAATGGAGATAGAATTGGAACAAATCGAGAACTATACTTCAAACCTCTGGTAACTGAATCAGGACTCGTCGAATTCAGATTTTACAAATTTGAATTGTAAGATTTGTCTGTCTATCTTTATGTAATCTGGAATATTTCTACACTTAAAAAATACCCTTTCAAGAAGGTTGGGAGTTGAAAAAGAAAATATACTGTTACAATAAGTCATGCCCTAGTTTCCTGTATTCATTGAATTTGTGCTCAAACACAACATTGCTTCTGAAAATAATGTCAGTTGAGATGTTAGTCATGCTTGTTATAACTACAGTCACATGTAAAGAGATAGCTATATTTTAAAATAACATATATGAATAACCCTACTTTCATGAGGACTGCCAATAGCCAACCTGTCACGTCTTGAGGGAATGGAAATTGCAGTATAGCAACTTGATAACATACCTGATCTAAATCTGAGAAGACTAACTCCAAATTGATAACATCGATGTCAGATTTTGGATCAACTTTTCCGTTCACATGAACAATATCATTATCTTCAAAACAGCGCACAACCTGAAGAAGATAATGATAAGTGTAGGAAGCATGGAATAGAATGTGAATAATTCCTAAAGAAATTTTAAGGACAATATAAAAACAATTTTTCAGAGCAATTTTCCAATTGAACAAAATTTGTGCCAAACATCCATTATTTGCAGTCTTAATATTAATATAAACTCTGATCATCTTCTTCATTTGCTTTCCTTGGAGTAATTTTATTAAGCAAAAGAAAATAAAGAGAAAGAGGACAACTCATCTAGATGGCCAATTAAGAGAATCAAGTGGGATTCTTGAGTTGGAATAAAGAAAACCAGCATGTCTAGGCAACTGCTTGTCCAAGAATGCAGCTATGAATTTGAAACTGGAGTGCAACACAAAGTTTGAACAGCGAAGTCAAAAGACAGCTCCGTGGAAAGACAACACTAAATGTTTAAGATTCTTGTTTTTTTTGTTAATGTTACAATCTACCCTGCATGTTTCTTCACCATCATGAAGACACAGAGGTTCAGATGTGTTGTTGCAGCAGCTAAATTAGGATCTATTGAGACGAGATAGATTTGTAATGACAAAATACAAAGCCAGTTTCATTTATAGTTTTCCCGATGCCCCACCACATTCCATTCCACCTCTTAGTAGGAAGTCCACAAATAAAGGCAACAGGGAAAACAATGAAAGGAAATGCCTCTGCATGTTGCAGCTCTTAATAGTTCTTGATAAATCCAACAAATTTAGAGACAAAACCTAATAAGATTAAGATGGGCAGTACCTGAAGTATGGAGTCTACTTCTCGAATGTGGGATAAGAATTTATTACCCAAACCCTGAAATCAGATACTTTGGATGCATAAGATATCTTATTCTTCAATCAAATACTAAACCAAATCAACAGCTAAAAGCAACAAATCAGAGGAAAATGCAGAAGTGATATTTGATTAGCAGGACAAAGTTCAGCCAAGAAGACATGTGAAAGCAATTCACCTCCCCTTGATTAGCTCCTTTTACAAGCCCTGCAATATCAACAAACTCTATGGATGCTGGGACTGCTCGTTGTGATTTACTGAGCTCAGAAAGTACGTGAAGACGCGGATCAGGAACAGATACAATTCCTACATTTGGTTCTATCGTACAGAAAGGAAAATTTGCCGCTTGAGCTTTTCCATTCTCAACCTGTAAGAGAAATACAGTCAGATCTGAAAAAATATAAAAGCTCGAGAGAATATAACCGTTCTTGCAGGTAAGAGTAAAAAGCATCCAACAAAAAACTTTTGCTTAATTTGAGAGGAATTCTGTAATAGCAGCATACATTCGATAATTGCCAACAAATATGCTGCACCTAAAAAGAGAAAATAGTTCAGGAACATTGCTGCAGTTACTTCTTATTTCCTAATAAACAAAATTCTCGTTATCCTGCAAATACTTGTACGGACAAACAACATAATTTAATTCAACTAAAAAGAAAAAGGTAAGTATTTTAGAGAATTGAAACTTTATCTACGAAATATCTCAGTACAATAAAAATACACTTTCAGCTAAAAGTTACTCCTACATGAACAAGCACGAAAAGGAAAGGAAAAAAAAAAAAACCTATAGTTAATGCAATTGATCGAGAATCAGAAAAGAGACATACGACGGCATTAAATAGAGTGGATTTTCCGACATTGGGGAGGCCGACGATGCCGGCTTTCAAGCTCATGCTTATCTTCGCTGCCGAAAATCGCCTGTTCATGAAAAGCATCGAATGCGAAGAATTTGAAAGATTTGGCCATTGGAACCGGAGTGAAGGCTTCAGTGGTAGTGATGAAATTGAAGGAATAAGATTTGAGCATACTATTCTCGCCATTAATGGAGAGAAATGCGGCTGAGGGTGAAGAATTTGATTATAATGTGGTGGCTCCTAATATTTGCGGCGGCAATCTGATGGATATAATGGCATTCTTCAAAAAATTATTTTTATTTTATATTTAAATCCAAATTTAATATTTAGCACATTTTTTACATTCATCATTTATTTGAAAATCCTTTATATACAGTAATCATTTTTAATCATTACATTTCAGAAAAATATTTTTATACGTAAATTTAAATTTTTTTCATATTATTATCACATAGTTCTTTGAAAATAATTGCCGCCGAACATGGGATTACTCGCTAAAATTAATATTCTCGAATTTTTCTCCCATGATTTTGTTAATTGTTTAGAATTGCTGGGTTTTATCCATTCTTGAGATGGCAAACAAGTCAAGTTGAGCACCATTTTATTTTCATGCGTCTGGCTTGTGGGTAATGTGTTCGATTTTGAATTATCAATTTGTTTTGTTAATTACTTTTCCAAAAAAAATTAAAATTTAAATAAAATGAGTTGGATTATGGAGATTCAACGACTAGAAGAAAATCGATTCTTTGGAATCCTTCCTATCTTCGAACGGGAGGGAGGGAGATAAGCAATTGGCGAACACCATCCTTATCGGTCCATATTGGGTAGATATAGTCATCAACTTCAACTAAACGATATGACTTCATTCCACGGTATGGTTTTAGCCTATTTGAGTCGTGGGCTGCTCAATTCGACTCACGGGCAAAAGAGCCGAACCGAGCGATTTCTTGGGTATAAGCAGAGCCAAGATGGAAAAAATATGCCACCTCTATTCTATTTTCTTTTTTATTGTTGTTATTGTTTAATATTATATTTAATTTAATTTAAGTTAAAATGTATAGCAGTCTTTTTGATAAAAAGTTGCTTTTCACCAAAACCTTTATTTGAGGATGGTCGTACCAAGCAGGGGTGGAGATGATTCCATTTTGTTTTGGTTTTAGAGAACCAAATCGAACCATGAACCAATGATTTTTTTTATAATGGACTAAAATGTTTTTTTTTTTTTTTTTTAAGACATAGAACCAGATCGGAACCAAACTATTTGGTCCTGGTTTGGTTTGGTTCTAATTCCACTATTGATTGAGAAAACAATAGAAAGAACATTCGAGAAAGAAGAATCGGAGGTTGATGCTTCAATTTCATAAATCCAAGGACGGGGTGGTGGCTAAGCGCGACGATAGACGGTAGGCAATAGTTGTTGGTTTCCATATGAGAGTCGATATAAATTGAAAATGAGAGAAAAGGAGATGAATTAGGATCATGCCTTCAAAATGAATTAGGGTATCCAATATTTACATTGGCAAATGAGAACTGGAATGTACATGACCTTTTTGTCATGATTTTCAATTGAATTGTGAAATTTTTTTGTTTAGATTGTGATTCACTAATTTGTAATAATAATGATGATGATGATCATAATAATAATAATAATAATAATAATAACAACAACAACAACAACTTAAAATTTGAGTTTGATTCTTTGTTTTAGAATTAGAATCGAACCAAAACCATAACCATGTGGTTCTCATTTCTATGAATTAGAACAATTAATTTTTTTATAAAATCGAACTGAATCACTCAATTTGATTTGATTTGATTCTGGTTTAGTTTGGTCAATTTGTCCATCTCTAACACCAAAAATGAATGTTAGGTTCTTGTTTTGCACTAGTGCATTAAATTGGGGACTATCTGTGCAAATTATCCTATTTTTTCCGGTGTTTAAATTATGACTGTGGGACCCTTCCTTCCGCAGTATATAAATCTTTCTGTCTTCTTTACTTTGCCTCTGTCCACAGGAAGAAGGCATACCCCTTCCCACTCTCCCTACCACCCCAACCTTAATCAAGAACCCCCTGTGCCATTCATATATTACACTGACGCAACTACCACTCATCTCTCTCTAGAAATAAAAGTTTGTAGATTCGAATTTAGGAATAGAGGGTTTTGCAATTTTCTGCACCCAATTTAAATGTACAGATCTTTGAAACCCTATTTTTTTTTTGTTATTAATTGATTAGTCTCTTTTTCAGCTGTAGTTAGCTCTTTCAATTTCATTTCTTATTCAGGTTTTTGTAATTTTAGGTCTTCTTTCCAAATTTCAGAGATTTATAAAAATCTGAAATTTTGATATCTGGTTTTATTTTTTAAATATCCTGATTGAAATAATTGGTTCTTGAATCCTTGTTGTATTGAGAGTGGGGACGTTTCCGGGGTTTAAAGAATTTTTCGAGCGGAAGGTTCTCAAATGGATAGATTTGGAGATGAGGGCAGTAATGAAGAGTCCGCCAATCTTCAGGATCGTAAACCATTTGGTGCAAATCCAACAGGTTTGTTGTATCGTGTGAGATTAACTTTTATGCTTGAGCTCACTCTTGATGGATTTGCTTCTTGTCAATTCTCAGCTCGTCGACTTCATTTTCTAATGGTTTCCTTTAGTTCTACTTATTCTGTTTACTGGGAAAAAGGTCTACAAATATCCTTAGTCGATCCATCTGGGTTTTCTAGAAATAAATTAATTACATAACAGTCAGCTCCTCATTATTATTGATATCTAATGTGTTTTAAGTTTTATTTTTATTTATTCTTGTCATTGGCTGCGTTAATTGTTCTATGTGACTTTATTGTGAGCAGCTGAGTTATGTTGTGCGTTTTACCCGAAGGAAGCTTTTTCCATTTTAATCAACAGGATATCTGAGCTTTATATATCTTGTATTTCGATCTAGTGCTTGTTTTGTAGACCTTAAAATTATTTACTTAAGGCGGTTAAAATAAATAGATTACTTTGTTGGTCAAAGCTGGAATATATTTTGAAAGTAATACAATATTTTGGAAGTAATCCCTACTTCACTGTCCAAATTAGTAACTTTTTTAATCTACAAGAAAGAACATAAGAACCTATATAAACATGTTTGGATATTAAAATTTACTTAAAAACAAACTTTTAAGTTACTATGAGCTTAGCCAACGATGCTGCTAGTCCCAACTTATAAGTTAATTTTGGCTTCCAAATTGGTACATATAATTATTGTTTTGTTTACAATATAATTCTTATTTTAATCATGGGGATATGTTCTTTATTTCTCATTAATTTGGAAATTATGGCAAACTATAAGACAACTTCACTTTTCAAATTGAGTTCAAGAAATTAAGTGTCGATTTTATAGTGATACATATCATGAGATTATCCATAATTCCTTTTTGTGCATGAATTATTACTACATTGCTTAACGATTTTGCGAAATGATTTTACGAGTTCCCCATTTTAAACTCAAATCACTTGGTGGAGCAGGAGAAGCTGTATTTGATGCATCACAATATGAATTTTTCGGTAATGATCTAGTTGAGAAAGTTGATCTTGGGGGATTAGAAGATGAAGAGGATGATCTCCCTGCAGTTGCATTTGATGAAGAAGAGTTTCAACTTGACAGAGATGAGGTTACTTTTTAAGCTTCTAAAGCTCAATGGTTTTCTGTTGCAAGTATTTCATTGCTTAGATTGCGGGGTTTTTGTGTTTTATTTTCAGGGTGAAGCCATGGGATCTTTATCTGAAATTGATGATCTAGACAACACATTTTCAAGGGTCGGTGTGCACTTATACTAAATTTTTTTGGCATAGTTCCATTGATTAAAATCGGTTTTGAATCTCAAATTGTGGTCTTTGACATTTATCTAGTCATTGCCTTCTTGTGTTCATTTCTCTCTCTTGGTCGGGCATTATACAGATGACTATATAGGAATCTTATCCTTATTTTGGTACGATGAGATTTGGTTTATACTTCGATGAATATTATAAAATAAATAAAGAGATTCATTTTTGTATTTTTTTTAATGAAATTCTGCATGGACTTGATAATATATGTTATTGTCTCGTTGTAAAAGAGGATAGAACTTCTGCACTCAATAACAGTTCTTTTACAGTTCTACACTTGATAATATTGTCTCCAGACCGAAGAGAAAGTGGGCACGAGAATTCGCAGAAAACCTAGATACTCTTTTTATCCATGCATTGACTTGCTACCATCCTGTTTATCTCATGATCATTCCTCTTCTTGATCTTTTACCATCTCAAGTATTGTCAAAAAAAATAAAAAAATTAATTTTCTAAAAATCAATCTTTCTGGATCCGTTGTTTAATAATTTCGATTTGATGTGATTTCCCAGAACAGTTGTACTCATGCTACTGTACAAAGAACTTATTCTTGTTTACTTGTAACATGTAATATATTTTCTCCATCCAATCAAAGACTTCCATAACATAGAATCAAGCTCCGAAATTGAGACTGGTGACAATGCTCCCTGCTTTGTTCCTGTGTTTCCTGAAGGATCTTTTCCTTTGCTTGGTTATGTTTTGTGGAATAGTACATATGTTTGTGCGCTTGTAATTAAGAGAGAATCGTTTTAAAGTATTTGTTGAATTTGCATCACTTGTTATCTGACGTTTCGTCACGTTGAAATTCCAAACTATGATTCACTTTGATCTACTTGAGATCTGGATTGAGTAAACATCTTACAATTTTGTTGAACTTGTGGCCTTTTTTCCTATTATAAACATACCAATGTTTGACTTCCCTGCAGAAGTCTACCCTTTTATAGTTGTTACAGAATAATACCAAATTCATTTTCAATTGGTAATAATTTTATGTGTCCGTGGCATTAAACTCGCTGCTATTTTTCTAATATTTGCCATAATCAGTTACACTTTTCGATAGATTTACTTGTGGTATAATTACTTAGTTCTATTATTGCCTATCTAATGGATGGGCTGATATCTCTTCTTTTGTATATACAGTTAAACAAAGTTGTCAGTGGGCCAGGAATTGCAGGAGTTGTTGGTGGTCGGGGGTCGGGAGAAAGTGAGTTGGATCATACTTTGCATGCTCTTCGAGATTAATTTGTTCATTTAGTTGTGCATGCTCTTTGAGATTATTTGGTTATATTGACTGCATATGTCAATGATACATTGACCTTAATGATAATCAATATTCCCCTTTTCATCAATTCTGGAAGAGTTAAATTCTTCTGAATCGGCATTATATCCTTATGCGTCATGCAGTTTCTCTAATATTGTAGTTTTGTGGCGGACACTATTATTTCTTGACAGCTGCAGCATGTCTTATCTCAAATGAAGCCTTGTAATATAGCTCATCTCCGCTTGTTCAGATTGGGCTCTACTCTGTATTTAACTGCATACAAGCCAAACTCGCATGAACTCATCTAAAGTTGACTTTGCTAGGCTCCATGACTGTTTCTTTTGTTTTTCTAATTCCACACTGCTTGTGTTCGCACTTACATACAAAATTCACATTACTATTAATTTGTATGTCTATATTTATAATATGAATTTTATGTTCTAACTTATGCGCTGAGATTTTTAATGTTGAATTACCACAGTCCAATTTCAAGGGATATCTTGATATAGTTATGAAAACTTGTTATGTGTCAAAGCTATAATTATGTCACAACTTCCTAAACTAAAATTAACCTCAGCAGCGCAAGCCTGGTGTGCTTCTTAATGAGGAGCATCTTCCTTGGGAAATCTCAGGCTGTATGTTATTTAATTATATTCCTTTAGTTATCTTTGTGAGCAAATGAGACATGAAACTTTGGTTGCTTCCTAATTTCCTTTTTGTCAAATTTTGTCTCACGCATTAATATTCTTTGGGTGAATTTCTGCAGTTGCATTTCTCATGGTTGATGAAATTCTCTGTACAGTTTGTATGAATGTGCGAGACACTATAAATCTACATTACACGATATAGTTGCCTTTTGGCCTGCTCATCTTTTCTTCGAAGTGCTATGCTATGTTAGTTTAGTTATAACATATTGCAAAATTTTCAACCGTGTTCTAATATAGTCCGTGCCATCTTTAAATGCAAGTGAATTCAATGAAACAAATTTGGAAAAGTTCATATTTGGTGGAGAAAAGTCAAACGTTAGCATCTGACATATGAATCAAGAGTAGATATTTGGTTTAGTTGATCTATCAAGATTGTCAATTTTTCCTCATGTTATCAAGTTTCAGGTTCATCTGCTACTGAAT
>CAIGRN010148260.1:0-22416 GCA_903798345.1 Fraxinus anomala
TGCAATTCTCCATAATTCGGTACCTTGGTCGGGATAAAAATTAATCCCTCATTTGACAACCATTATTTGGGAAAAATAATATTTTAAATAGTGATTTTTAGAAAAGTGTGTGGTTAAAAGTATGGAAAACTTTTTAATTTACGCGCAATGTTTTATTTTGTTAATATGTAATTAAAAATAAAAAATATAGAAAAATGAGTTTTCAAATAATGATTGTCAAACATGATAAAACAATGTTTTGTAAACAATCATTTTGGCTCGGGGTGGCTTGGGTTGCTTGGTCGATGAAATTAGGCCCAATCCTCTTTTAGTCGCACATTTTATCAACTTTATTAAAATTTTGTGATCGCAACAAATAATAATAATAATAATAATAATAATAATAATAATAATAATAATAATTAGACTTTTGAAAAAGAAAATGAAATTGAATATTAAGCCCCTATTTATTGGAAATCTTAATCTAATTTTAAATTAACAATTAATTTTAATCACTTATTTTATGGGATTCACAACTTTTTAACTGCACATTTTATCAACTTTTATTAAAATCCACTAAAAGCATTATTTTTATCCCCCACCAAATAGTGGCTATATATGTCATTTTCATCTCATCTATTAACATGTACAGATTTCTCTCCCCAAAATAAATTCAATATATGACCGAGATTTCCAGTATTTTACATGTGATTATATTGACACCATCATTTTTATTTGTTGCATCACCATTTAATTGTACACAAGTTTCTCAAATTTTGTTCATTTTAGTATTTATGTTCTTAACTTTTTCCCATCGAATTCTTATATTTAACTTTCAATTAATTCATATCTCGCATATGATTATAATTTATGTGAAAATATTTTCTTGTGCTTCTAATGAGGAAAATTTTTTTGTCCCACTTTTATATTTATTGATTTTTCAAAAATAAAATGAAAAAGATAAGTTATTTTATGCATCCTCAACGGACTTTTTCAACAAGAGCCGTTGTTAGATGCAAGATGTGATAACTAATGGAGGATAAATTCATTCGAGGTGACTATGCTATGTTCCGATTTCAATAAGTATATTTAAATTTTGTTAAATCGAATAACTACATTTTTTATTAAATCAAACTAAAGTGCAATTATTCGAATTAAATTTGGGCCAATGGCTCACAAGCCTAGCTACATGTAGCAATGGATCGGCTTGACCCTTAGATACTCGAGCTGGCTCATGTCCTAAATTCGGCTCGATTTGGTCCTTTGGCTCATGGGCCTTATAATCTGAGCTGAGCCTTCCATGAGTCGGTCCCTTTTGTAAATAAAAAAAAAATTTGAAATTCTCTTCTTCTTCTTTATTTTTATTTTTTTGGTATGAAATTAAAATTATACACGAACAAGACAACACGTGTGCATTTTTTTCTAGAAGTCAAAACAATGAAAAGAAAATTAACATAAACAATACATATAAATTATGAAGTCAGTTAACTCAAGTCTTGAAAACCTTCGGCTATTAATTTGTTCATTTTATCTTGAATCTAAATATCTACCTTTTTTCGGTCCTTTAAATACATAAAATTATCTAATAAATGTTCTTCAATCCTTGATAAGTAATCAGACAAAACATGACACATGCACTAAAAGCAACCTTCAATGTTACAAAGTTAATATCAGAGGTATTAATTGATCATGTGTTATAATATAAATAATTAAATATTGGCACTCATTTGTTCTCCCTACCTAAGTATGTTAAAAAAAATAAAACATTCTTTCTTCCTCATCTGAAATACTAAGCATGCTGTGAACAAAATCCACCCTTTATAATTAAATAAAAAATGTGATAAACACTACGGACATGAAATAGTATACCGCCAAAATTTAGGTTAAGCCGTCCAACTTACATTTAAATTATTACTTTGTTGACTTTTTTACCATTAAATTATTTAGCCTCTGTTTGATAGGCATTTTTATGAAGAGAATACATTTTTTTGGTTGATGTGATGTGGAATATGTGGTTAAAAAAGAAGGAAAAATTATTGATGTGATAAAAAATATTATTTTATTGAAAAATATGTGATTTAAAATGAGTAGAAAAATGATAATGAAAAATATAATGTGGTTCAAACAGGGCCTAATGTTAATTAAAACAATAAAAACATTTACTCCATTACGGTAATATTCAATTACTTTAAATGTAATAATTTGATTATGCATCATCCATTTAAATGTAAGAATGATAATTTGAAAAATATAATGTGGCTCATTTTATATTGCTCTCCAAGACCTCAGACTAATGCCTTTGTTGTTCTTTTATTCTTCCTCTACTCCTACCTATTCCAAAACTACACATAATAATTAGTAAATATCACTCAATAGAATTGATTTGAGGGCAAATTATGTAATAAATATATCCTAACCACAAGTGGACATTATACTTGGCCACGGTTCGAGTTCAATTATCTAAAAATTCTTTTTTTTTAAAAAAAAATCATTTTCAATCACATTCTCTCAACAAAATAATATTGCACGTAAATTCAATTTTTTCTTATTTTATAATCATACGTCCTCTAAAAAATCACTATTTTAAATATCTCAAAGAGACTCTTTAAATATGAAATGCTCTTTTTTTAAAGAGTCGATATTTTTAAAATCATACCCCAATAGACTATTTAAATTGACATTTTAATTTAGACGTTCTATAAATAAATGCATTTAAAGTGTTTCAATTTTCAACGTGGGAAAACAATAAAATAATCCAAAGAAAAACTAATTAAAATAAAAGATATCAATAATAATAAATATTTTTTGGGAGTAGTAAAATTAAGTGTTAAATATAAAGAGTTTATTGGAGTACTTTAAAATTTTAACTCTCTAAATTTATAGATACTCATTAAATGATATAATATGTTATTTAAAAATAGAGAGTATCTTGTAAATTCACTTAGTTTTTTCCAATTCTCAAGGGCATTTTAGGTATAGGAGTTGGTAGTTTAAGACCTTTTACTTTGGAAAATTTGCAAATAGTTCTCAAGCTAAAGGCCTTGTGTGAAATGAGTTCCCATTCTTTCATTTTTGGCACCCCCGTCATTTGCTTAGGATTTGGCGCGCAATTCGTCCCTTCCGTTGAGTTTAATTGTAACTGCATTCGTGCACTTTCAACAACACTTGGAAGGGTACAATAGTCCATCTCTTTATAAAAGTAAGCAATTGCATAATTGAAATGAAAAATAAAGGTACTTTAATCCTATCACGCCTTTAGAAAATTCCTCATCGACCTCACTTTCGAGTTTCGACATAGTTTAATTTTCCTTCTTTTATTCAGTCTTAATGTCTCAATGTGGTGTGATGTTTTAGTTTCAACGTTGGAAGTGTATCATGTGCATCCTTTTAGAGGATAGACTTTTCGTTGTGATATCTCAACCTCACCTCCCAAAACTCGAAGGTAAAAATAAATAAATAATTATAATTAATATTCTAACAAGGAAGAATGAGAAGGGCAATCTTAACAATTATAAAGTGGGCACAATCTTACTAATGAGGATCCAGATAGTGCACAAACTATACGACTATTCACCACCATCACAAAAATCACAAGAGAATGTTTGGGTATGCTTAAAAATAAATAAATAAATAAATAAAAATCAATTTGGAATGTTTGTTTAGCAGATCAACAGCGCCACGATTAGTAACTCAATAGTGTGAACTTTGCCGTCGTTTATATGAGTGAATGTTTCACTATCACGATAAAAGTATACCATGATGTTTAATATAAAAATTATTTTGATGAGCATTCTTCATGGAAGTTATACAATAACAATCTCAAAAAATATTTACTACGACGGATATATTAACCATCATAGTAAGTATATCTACATTCATCCTATCGCAAAATTTTCACTGGAGTTATTATTTTTACTATCACGATTGTTAACGATTTTTAGCCAAACAACATTATTTTTTAACAAAAAGTAAAAAATATTCTCATAGATTTAGGGTGTTAAAAATGGTGGATCAATTTGGATGGACTCGTCTTGATTATAGATTCTTATAATATCAAAAAATAATAATAATGGATTACAGATATTGGATAAAATAATCAAGTATATCAACAATCTGGTTCCTAGATTATGGTAATATGTACATACATATATTTATGCAGATTATATTAATTTATTCTTATTCAATCAATAATTCAATAAATGTTATTTCGATCCAGGTCCCAATTTAAAAATAATAATTTTTTGTATCTCAAATTATCGATTTTCTTCAGTCTAATTTAAAAATTATCAAATAATGTGACACGACGAATAAAACAAAAATAAAAGTAGAGCGTTACAATATTTTGTCCCACTCACACCGCCAAATTCAATCGGTTACAAATCGCCAGTCCAACTGGCACGACGCGTGTCCATGTTACAGTACTATACTGACCTGCAAATGTGGGCCCGACTACCGGCACCAGCCGGTTACCTCCAACTCTTTCTTCCCGCGAATGCTATAAGAAACAAAAAACGTTCTACATTCACAGTTCACGCACACAGGGTACGAAAATGGCAGTGAGGTTTTGGAGCTTTGATCTTTGAGGTATATACAGTTTGATTTTGATATGTGCAGTTTGATTCTAGGATTTTTTAATGCGTTTTTTATGTGTAGACTTTGGGTTTTTTTTTTTTTAAAACGTCGGCGATGCTTTTGTCATTTGCCGTGATTGGCGAAAAAATGAAAAAATAAATAAATTTGGGGAATAAGCGTAGGTTTTTTTTTCTGAGAAAGAACTGGAGGAACCCTTCATTTGATTGCGTTTGATAGAGCAAATGTAGTGTATATTTGATGAGTTATCTTTTTTCTTTATGAGTTTTCTTCCAGGGTTTTTTTCTCCGTTATGATGAAACGTGATCCTTATTTTTTAAAAGTAATTTTTGGTTTGGATGAGTGAAAATATATTTCTTGGTAAGTAAAATTTGGAGGATCATTTGCATGTGATCATTACTTTTTGGTTCAATTTTTATGTTGTTTGGCTATAACCGTGTCATGTTTTCGAAGAACTTGTTTGTTGTGTGTTTTCTTCTGTACATCTCAAACATAGGGTTCTTAATAGCCGTGACAACCACATTGGGTACAACTTGCCCTACATCGACTTAAGCGACAGGGTGCCCAAGTGATTATCAACACAATTGATCTTGTGGATCGAAACGTTGTCACCATAATAATAACCATCTTTTAACCACTGATTGCGTTCTGAGGCATTGTACAAATGTATAGTCTTGTTTCTAACATTCCTGTTTAGAAGTATTTTTTACGTGTTTTATCTGTTAGCAAGTGGAGAAATTTTTACACAGTTCGATTAGGTTTTTGTTAATGATGATATTTTTTTCTTAATGGAAAATGTATACCCGTGAAAAAACTAATCTGAGTACCATCTTTACGTCACTTTTTTCTCTCTCCTTTTGAATTGTTTTGCCAGAATTAGACTAACTTAGTGTTACTTTTCATGGTTACTTTCTGTGTTGGATGCATTCTGACTAAATAATATAGTTATTGTACCATCTTGGTTTTGTTGAGCCAAGTAGTTGCAGCAAATATTTCTATGTTTTTGCATAAAGCCATCACTTGTTTGTTAACCTATATGTTAACCTATACTTCATTTCTGTAGGCTTTCTTTCATCGAATGATCTTCCTTCCTGGAAAGCTTTAGTTGTTGCTTACCTGTAGGAGATGGCTTTGGAGGCTTTCCTGGAACGCAGCAACCAATTGGGAATCCCTCGAATACTACCTATTAATGGTTCTGGAGGGATTTTAGAGTCTCTGATCTCTAACAGTTCAAATATAAGGGAAGGGTGTTCGGGATCCTTGCTTGGAATGGCACAATTGGATGCAAATTTGGCTTCCAATGTTTTAACTTCAACGGCTCTGGTAAACTTTTCAAGTTTGGGGCCAGCAATAGGTGCAAATACTACTGTAGCCAATGCTGACTTGACCTTCCCAAGTGGTGCTCATTTACATGGAAATGACAGTAGTAACATGGAACCTTACATCAGCCTATCTGCATCTTCCGTGCCATTCTCATTGAATGTTCCAATGAATGCATCTCCTGCAGAGAAAACACTTTCTCATCTATGTCAAAGGAGTCAACAGGAGCGAAAAAGGAAACAACCAGCACAAGCTGCAGGTTCTACGGATTTGTCCCAGTCAAAATCGCAAGCTCGTCAAGTTTCACATGCTTTAAAAACTAAACAGGAGCCTGATATTATTACTCAAATGCTGAAAAAACCAAGATTTGATGTCAACCAAGAGGACATCCAGCAGCAGCAAATTATTAGACAATTCTTGTTGAGGCAGCAACTCATGCAAGTGCAAGATTATAATTCCCAACTCAAGGAATTGACTCAGCAGTATGGCCAGAAAAATCAGCTGCATCAGCAGATTTTGCATTCAATTTCACAGCTAAGTGGAAGTCATTCTCAACAACCAGCACAGCAGATGAGACCTCTCTTACAAGACCTTGGAAATCAACAAGTGTCATTTGCAAATTTGATTGATGGTGATATTTGTTCTGAACGAGTTATGCAGTATCTATATCACCTGCGGAACCGACCAAATGTCAGTTACTTTCTCTTGGCAAAAAGTTGTGCTGTATCTTCCATTTTAAATTTCAATGTATATTAGGCACTTCTTAGCAACATGTTTGTTTTAATTTGCTCTTCTTCTAATTCAGTATTCACTGGAACTTTAGGAACATAAAGTTATTAATGTATTATTGGAGAGCTTGATCTAATACTTTCTTATCTTTTTTCCAGGGCAGCAATATATGTTACTGGAGAACATTTGTATCAGAGTATTATGCCCCTGGCTCAAAGAAAAGGTGGTGTTTATCTATGTATGAAAATATTGGGCAATATTCTCTTGGTGTTTTCTCCCCCAAATCTATGGTTAGTGTCATGTTGCATGCCAACCTTCATTCTTTTAAATTGTCATTTTTCAAAATTTCTATAATCGCACTTACATCCCCCATCCCCCAATCTATTTTTTATTTTTCTTGTCCTTTGATCAGATTGTTGTATTCTAGATTTATCTGTATTCCATTTTTTTAGTCCATATTTTTTTCAAGCACACTATTGACATGTTTGGTCTAAAAGGAAGCTCTGTTTGTTTCTGTGGTTTCTCAGGGGACATGGTGTTGTGACATCTGTGGTTCGAGATCCGGGAAGGGTCTTGGTAAGTACTCAATGAACAACTTTTGCATTGTTTCCACAGCCAACTATACTTTCTCGTTTTCCTGGATCTATACTTATTTTATTTATATCCACTGTTACTTTTTTACTTCGTAATTCCCATTTTCACCTGTCATTGATTTTCTTGCAACACATCGTATTTTCCGTGTCTCATTTTTTGCCATAGCTTGTTCCTTGAGCATCATTTGCGATGATACTTGGGCAATATTTTAGTTTACAGTTGTTGTGGAGGTCCTTCATACGCCCGAGTATTGGTGCCTTCCTCTCTTTACCATACAGTTTTGTGCACTGTTTCTTTGCTCATACGTGCAATACTCTTATAGCAACAGTGTAGTTCTTCAGTCCAGAATTTTTCGAGAAAACTTTCCCCCTCTTCCCAATATATTCCCTGGAAACAAACATGGATTTTAGTTCATTTTGCTTAGTATCATCTTAGTCTTTTTTAGTAGTCACACAGCATTTGACTGTTTTTTCTTTTCTTTTGTTCTCGTTACTTTGCAGAGGCAACTTTTGAGATGTTTCCTAGACTTTTCAAGATAATGTTTGATAGTGGTATGATCGATGAGATTTTCTTCCTGGAATTGCCTCGAGCATGTAGATTGTCCTCTGGATTATTGATGCTGGAATATGGGAAAGCAGTTCAAGAGAGCGTGTACAAGAATTTTCGTGTTGTTCGGGAGGGTAAACTTCGCATTGTTTTCCGACATGACCTAAAGGTGTATTAGTTTTTCCATTTTGTTAGAAGTTGCTATATAACTTTATGCATTGGCTTGTTGCCGTTAGTTGTTGAGCTGTATTCATTACTGAGGCTTATTGCTTGATATCTCCTAGATACTGTCTTGGGAATTTTGCGCACGACATCATGATGAATTTTTGTCTCATAGATTGGTTGCTTCACAGGTATTAAACCCTGATCCTGAGCTGGTAAATGCAACTTTTTGATCTAAGAATTATCTTTGTCGATTTTATGTATTATAGTTTGTGAAACCTATCATGTATTCATTGATTTATCTAACGTTTTCATTGACCTGCAATTCTCTTTCACATGCTAAAATTATTGAAATCAAGGAAGTTCCTCAATTTAGAGGGAGACGTACTTTGTATGAGCACTTTAAGAAAACTACTAGCAGCGGGAAATACTTAACGGATCTTATTTTTTGTTTTATTACCAATTCATGAATAACATTTAAATATTTCTTAACATATCGGCAGCTAACTGATTCATTTCTTGTTTCTGATTCATGAAAAACATTTAAATATTTCGGAGATATCTGGATTAAGTTTCAATGAGTAACTGAACCGAAACTTTCCAAGAACCATTTCTTTTGGACGTGATATAACCAAATTATTTATCAGTGACAAGGAGCTAGATCAAAATCAAATAGATTAAAAGCGGCTCCCTTGGAAAGCACTATTCTTTGAGAAACAATGTAAATGATCTAGATTTTCTGGCCAGATTTGTTTCTCTAGTTTTTGACGATTGAAATATCTATAATGGCCTTGAGATAATTGAAGAGTTCTTTCTGTTTGCAGGTTAATCAGTTTGTTTTTGCTGCTCAGAAATATCATGACAACATACTTGACTGTTCATCTGATTGTTCATCTGATAGGGTCTCACCTCATGATATGCAATCAACTTGCAATATGTAAGCATACATGTTTTTCCTTCATATTTCAGATTTTCTTAAACACGATGCATCTCAATTTCCATAAAAAAATTTCTTGTAAGACTTGTAAATTACAATTGTTTGATTATTTTCCCTGTTCAATTAAGGAGAGGACAGTCAGGACCATGATTTCATAGGTATAAAGCTAAATGGAGTAGTTCTTTCAAACGAGGGACATCTAGTACACAATGTGGAACGAATGAAATTATCTCGCATTCATTCGACTTTCTTTCTTAAAATGTTAGAATGATAATGCAACTAGAATTCTGGAAGTTATCAATTAGTTCTTTTCTCATGCTAGCTTCATATGTATCCTGCTCGATCTATTCCCTGATAGAGACCAGCTGAATGCTTGGGACCATATAATCTATGCTAGTTATAAATAAAACCGATGAGTCGCTTGCAATGTTACATTAATTGTTTTTTTAATTGAATTTAACTAGCAGATATCTAGATGTACAGTATCCTGTTATTGTAGTCGTAGACTATAGAATGAGTTGTTTCAGCTGTGTGATTCCAATCTGGTTATGTTTGGTACAATGTGCTGCATTAATGAAGTACTTTGCTCTTGTGATGAAATTTTAAATCTTATTTAGGTAGTGATAGTTTTAGTTCATTAACCAGACTTATGAAAGTAATTTAGATAACATAATGCTCTTGGCTTTGGTCTCTCTCTCTCTCTCTCTTTGGTATAGGTTTGCAGCGGCAGGGCACCGACTTGCAAGGAATATGAAATTACCCCTGGTGAATGACTTGGGATTTCCAAAAAGATTTATTCGGTCCTTGCAGGTACATTTTTTATGTCTTTTAATGTTCGAGCCTCCATCATGGAATGATACATCTTTTATGGTTAACTTTCCAATTGCATTTTCAACAGATAGCTGAAGTTGTCAATAGCATGAAAGAGCTCATTTCATTTAGTCATGACAGAAAAATTGGACCAATCGGTATGTGGATATACTTATATTGCTAAGATGTGACTGTTCATCTTTTTGTTTTTGTTCAGTTGCTACTTGAAGCAATGAAAACTTGTCAATATAAATGTGATGGATCCTGTATGCTAGCCTTTTCATTTGTTTTCCTTATGTTTTTGCTCATGAGCATAAAAATGAACTCTATTTTGTTAATTGATGTTGCTTCAATAGAAATATTTATCGTTCTTCTCTATGAAGAGGTAAATTCTTCAACCAAAATAGCTTTTGATCACCTTGGGTTTTGCTGATAGATCAAATAGACATGACATTATAAATTTGCTAGGCCTTTGCCCCTCGTATAGTAATTAGACTTTGCAAGTGCATTTTTCTTCTGCTTATATTGGTTATGATGTTTAGAAGTAAATCAATTGTTGTGAAAACCTCTATGAATACTGCCTGTACTGCATTTTATTGGTTGGATTTTTAGAATTAAATTGATTGTCTAAATGCTCTTTGAATATTGTCTGCATTTTATGGCTTCTCTAAATTAAATTTAACACTCCTCTGTAGAGAGCTTGAACAATTATTCTCAAGGCAGCTCGACAAACCAGACAAACAAGAAACGAGGTATGGAGCAATGGGCAATTGCAAAGCAGCCTTGTCCTGGAATCTCATGCCCGGTTGATAACAGGGTATTGTTTGGGGCGGGAGAAGTGACATCGGCACTGGACAATTATCAATGTCAATTGCTTATGCAGAACTCCTGTAACGCATCTGCCAGAACAAAGATGAATCGCCCCACCCAGTTGGCATGTTTTGGTCCTCAGTCTTCCGATTCCAATCAGTGCAACGATAGCTTGTTAAAAGCCCTCCAATCTTCTGAACATGGCAAAATTAATCAACAGGGTTTGATAGACAAATTGCTTAATGACATGGTGGCTGCCAGCAGAGGAAAGAGTGTGCTGGATGCAAGTGGAAGGTTCAATAACGAAGGCACCTCCAAATCCTATCAAAACATTTCAAACCGCTTGCTTACTGGCCATATGGACAAATGTGTAACCAGCAATGGGCATTTTGGCAAGCGCGCAGATGATTCCTCTCCGCTTGCATATCCTGCAATTGCATCGGGAAGAGCTAATATTCCCGAGGAAACCTCCAACAATAACTCACCAGCAGATACTCGCAAGATTTCTATCAAAACTGAAGCATATTCACCTGAGTTTGAAGTGCCAGATGCCTTCCTAAGCTTCGAGGGTCTAAATTGATCTAAAAGTAGTGCGCTAGCCTGGCAGTGGCAACTCTTTTTTTGGGGTCTAACCATTATCATTTGCTATTGGGGATCCTTCTTTTGAAATTTCCTGTTTTTCTCGTTAGGGAGGTTACATTACAGCTTTGCACCTTAATTTCTTGAATTATCGAAAGATTATGGGAATAAATATATATGTAAAGTCGAGCGATATTTCGAGAACCAATTGCTCAACCGAGTGCATGTTTGGCATACAATACTTTGATAAGATTATACAATATGGAAATGTTTGATATATAATGCTCGATAAGATTATTTAATATGATAAACAAGGTTTTGAACTTTATTTTACACCTTTATAATGCTGTTCGCGACTTCTCTGTTCAACTTACCAAATGAGCCACACTTGCATGTAGAGACATAACATGCAAGCGAATGAAATAGCCATCTGCTTATCCGGTCTCGAGGAGGAAGGGTTCAACTAGGATTGAACATGCAGTCCATAGCATATGCAAACAGATGTTAATTTATAAAAATAATATCACATTAAAATTTTATGATGTCAATGGTATTAATACATTAGTTTGAATTTGAAAATTCATGGATAAGAACTGCCTTTGTAGACTCTAAAAAGCTACAAAAGTAACCAATGTACCTACATACCTACATTACTTACCTCTGATTGCTTACTATCTAGAGGTTAAAGTTTTTTAAAACACTGTAACCTCTCTTTAAACTCACTAGGATATACAACAACAGAATCTACACAAAGACCACCTTTAGTGTGTGTGCAATCAATTTGTGTCATCGAAAATTTGACTAATGTTGATTTGCTAGAATCTGCAACAACAAAATCCCCGGCGTGATAGTGAATCCATTTTCCAGCTTCCTTCAAGTAATACTGTGTCGTTGCTTGCTGACCATCGGAAGTCGAAAGCTGGAATCGGACAGGCTTTTTATCCCAACCGTGAACCTTCTCGGCATTACAAAACCGACGACCAAACCTCTTATATGCTTGTCCCAACTGCAGTCTAAAGAAGAGGCTATAAGAACCTGCCGGGAAGGGGAACTCGACCTCCCCATTTACTTCAAACCACCAGATTTGCTGGACATATGCAACTGAGTGAAACCTACATAGAAGAATTGAGTCACAACGTACAGTTCATGTACTGCTTGCTAACTACAAAAACTAAGAAGAACTGAAATATGTTTAGAGAAAACCTAAACCCCACTAGAACTAATTGTTTAAGGCTGTCCACTTTCTAGTCTACAAGTTAATACCAACTGTTCTTACCCCTCCTGCTAGGACAATCATTGAGCAACTATAACGGAAAGAAAATACAACACAGACTTCAATAGAAACAATCAATTATAGGTGCTCAAGGATTCACTAGAAGAAAACAGGTACCTCCAGAAATAACAAAATGTCATCATAATATGCCCTGAAAAAGTTTGATTTTGACACAAAAATCTATAAACACATCATGGATAAAGTGTATTCAATCCCAATTTCTACCTCTAAGTTAATTGATGAAGACAAAAATATTTTGAAAACCTCACCTGGATTCTTCAGTTGGAATTCGACTCCAGTATCTCCGGTCATCAATCCCTGTTATTGCCAATCCATTTGATGATATTGACATACAAATCTTTCCTTTACTCTTATCCAACCAGACTTTCTGCACATAATCCAAATAAACAAACCCCATTAACATCGTAAGTGAAAAGAATATTTTACCTTTTATCTTTCATCCTCACCCATCAAAGTATATGAAAACTGGGATCAAATATTTGAAGAACTTTCACAAAAATTAAGAATCCATCTTTCAGAATTCTTGAAATGTTTTCAATGCAGCTTAATTTCTACTAAAAATTAATATGCTCTATACATTATCCCAAAAAATATAAAACAAAATAAAAAATCATCAATTACAGATAAAATCACAAAATTTCCATAAGAGACGTTCTTGAATGTCCCATTATTTCCATAATTTAATTTTTGCAAAAAAATAAAAAATAAAACAAAAATTTAAGATTAGGGTTTTATAAAGCTGATAAAAAATGAAAAGAGAAGGGGGGAAATTAGACCTTAGAGCCACCGTCAAAAGAATTGGATTTGCAAAGCCTGGAATAAACATCCTTTTTACACGAATCCTTGCAAGAACCCTCGAAATTCGCACCATCATTCTCAAACAACCTTTCCACAATAGAGCCATAATTCAAAGGCAACTTAGATTCCCACACAAAATCCGCAGAAGAAGCCCCCCTGAAGGACCGATTCAACATTGCAAGCCTACAGATCTCCGGTGGGTCAAGGCACCCAATAATCGACGCCACGCAAATCTCCGGCAAGTCCCCAAGGCCTGGCTCCGGCGACGGGTGTATCACTGAGTTTCCAAGCGAAAACAAGAACGAAAACGACGAACCCATTTAAAGGGAAACGCGCAAAACACGATCGATTGTAATTTTCTTGATGAAATATTGGGGAATAGAATGCAAGATCTGGAGAGAGAAGATTGCGGGGGAGGGGGAGGCGCGTATGTTTTTTGGACAAAGATTCATTATATAGAATCTTTCTCAATCTTTCGTTTTAACTTTTTTTTTTAATTAATAATATACTTATTTTCAAGTTTCAACCCTCATTTTGTCAAAATATTTTATTTTCATACTCTAAATAATAAAATATATTTCATCACACTCATAATGGACAAAAATTAAGAATTTTAAGTGCAACTAAAACATGGTGCAAAAAATTAAAATTGTGGTGAATTATTTACACAATAATTTTTGTTAACTGCACCACATTTTAATTATAATTGAAGTTCTTAAATATTACTCTTTTTTTTTTTCAATTATATATCCAAATTTTTTCGTTACATTTTTATGTTTAACCTTCAATTAAATATTATATCTAGTATTTGATAACAATTCTTTATCCAAATATCATGTTAACGTGGGAAAATATATTTTGTCAAAGTCAAGTATTGTTAGTCTTGCATATTTAAAAATACAAGTGACAAATAATTTTTATTTTATTTTATCATATACGATTTTTTGACCGTCATATGAAACCAGACTTGTTAATTAAAATATGACTGAGAATAAAACACGATGAAAAAAGTTGAAAATATGAGTACACAAGTGAACAAAAGTTAAGAACTTCATTTTAAGTATAACTTGGTGTAATTAATAAAAATAGTAATGTTATTTGCAGTTGCTCATTATCGTAGTCGTCCTACATAGCATACATGTGATGATTAATAATTTAATACACCACATATATATCACGTAGGACGACTACGATAATGAGCGATTGCAAATAACAATATTCTATTGTGGTTTTGAGAACAATAGGCAAATGACCAATATGCCCTTTTGATTGATTATTTTTGGGAAAAATTATTGACTGCGAGTAAATTAGGAAAAAGAATTGAAGTAAGAGTCCCATAAGTTATGCAAGTTGCCAATTTTAGTTCAATTCATTTGATTTAATCACATTTAATCTCTTAAAGTAGAATATGTCTCGTATTTATGCGAGGTTTAAATGTCGCCATGTTATTTGCTTATACAACTTTGTATATTAACTTCACGCCAAATTCAAAAGCATTTCACTTTTTTTCTTTCGATAAACTGAACGATTTAAATAATTGGTTACAATGTTGACAAATTTAGCATATGTCCCTCAACATATTTGTTTCGAATAGACATTTATTAGATACATATTAATGTTTTGAAAAATTAATTATTAGGTTATTATCTTTGCATTAATTTCAAATATTAGACATTTTTATTTTTTGAATTTGAATTTGAATACATATTTATCATGATATTAATGATATAAAAATTAATATTTGGTTATAATATCATTCCATTAATTTCAAATCCTTTTTAATTAATGCCTGTAGAAAAACAAAATTTTAAAATAACATTGTAAATATTATTATAACAAAATTAGGTCATAAAAGAATAGGAGAAGATATGAAAAATCTTGATTTCTAAAAAAAACGTTTTGAAAATTCTAATACGATGTATCAAACTCCTCCTAAAAGAATAGGAGAAGATGTGAACATAATAAGATACGAAAAATCTTGATTTCTAAATTGAATATTCTGATAAGAATTGGAGTTAACACCCTAAATTTCTTATGCTCGCAAATTTCGTGATTGAATGAACAACTTAACGAAGAACTAAATTTTTAGAGAAAAATATGATAAGTGTAATTTTTAATTTAAAAAAAAAAAAACTTAATACATTAAGTTTTAATAATCAGTGAAATGTAATTTGAATTTTTAAATTTTACCCTCTCATACAGTTATACTATAGTAAACAGTAATTTCATGTGAATATAATTTTTCAAAGAGATGAATAGATTAGGTTTTTAATAAAATTATAATAACACAGAAAGTGCTATAGGAGTTTAAACACCATAAAATTCTTTAAAAATTGTAAAATGATAATATGTTGTAAAAAAAAACAAATGATAAAGAATAATCATCATAGTTTTTCAAGAGAAATAAAACATTTGGAATAAATAATCACTTCAATTATTATTTTTGTAATTGTGCTACAAAATAATTAACAGAATGCAAGATAAAATGGAGATATGTTTTAATGGGACAATCTTATATAAACACGAGGTAAGATCGTCTATTTAAATCATGATACCTGGAATCTTGAACCATTTGAAATGCGATACCTCAACGTTCGAGGGGTAAGAGTGAGAAATAAAGAGGGCGTGTGATATCGATGTATAGTATTTTGAATGGCTCGAGGTTGAATATATCGTGATTTGAATGGATGATTCAACCGGAAGACTGTAAAACTACATATAAACAACGCAATTGTGTTGCAAGTTTTCCAAAACTATTTTAAATTTCATCCAACTATTAATAATTTGGAAAATTGCCTCTTAATAAATTCTCATTTTATGTTCAAAACAACATTTGTAGTTCCCGTTTCGTATCAAACAAAAACTAAAATCAAATGATAATTAGAATCAAAATCTGAGCTTCCAAGGCAGTGGTCCTTGAAGAGACGACGATCTTGTTGCATATTGGCTTTCTAAACGAAATAGTCATAACTATTTCACGAGAACCAAACACAATATTATCACGAATTGCAAATAGCCGTTTTTCTTTGTATTGATCATGGGACTTTGAAAGTGATCAGTAAAATTGGACGAATTTGTCAATTGGGAATTGTTGTCACCCCATTCTTAATGACCAACTCAATCCTTATCAAAACATTTGGGACCAGCAGTAATCCACCAAATCAACCAGTTACCTAATGACCAAGTGCCAATATGGGTCTAATAACCATAGTCGAGGATACAACAAGCATGATGATTCAAAAAGAATTTAAGTAAATTAGTTCATCATAAAAACTTAGAAAATAAATGATCCTCAAAACAGCGAGTTTTTATCTTGCAAAAACAAACCGACTTCAAACTAAAACCAAAACTAACATTACCCTAGAAAAATAGTGAACTGTAATGTGAAGTCAAAAAAACAACTGAATAACATATCGATAAAGATGTCATCACATATTTTAATCGAAAAGACTGAAACCCATGTCATCGTCAGACTCCTCGGCCGGCTCCTCTTTCTTCTCCTCCTCGGCAGATGGAGCCGGTGAACTACCAGAATCAGCAGCTGTAGCAGGAACAGCAGCAACTGCAAACTTGCTGGGATCCTGAAGTCATAATTTTACAGAGTCACATCAATGTTTCAGGGCATCAAGATACAGCCAGCAAGCATGTAAAAATAATGTACAAAAGAAACTACATACCTCAAGATACTCCTTAACTTTATCAGCCAGGGGGAAGGAGTAATCAGTTTCAACAGCAACGGCCAAAATGTTCTTGTAAGCATTAATGAACATATGCGGTGCAGCTGCCAGGGTCGGGTACGAGATGGCTAGGGACAGAGAAGTAACAATGGAAACACCCATGGCAAACTTTTCAATGAGATCGTCTTCAGTCAGATCGAGCACTTCAGGGCTGAAAACGGATCCATTGTCATAAACGGATAGGACAACTAGACCATAAGAGAATGGCCTGATTCCAAGTTTTGCCAGGAGAGCAGCTTCAGATGAACCCACTTTGTCACCCTTCTTGATTAGCTCAACTGGGGTGATAATTTCAACAGTTCCTTTGTTAATCTTGGTGGGAATGTTGAGAACCTGTAAGCAAATGATGTGAGCAACATTATTGCAAAAGTGACAGCAGCACCACTGAGTAAATTATTTATGAACACCTGAAAAAAGGAAGTCTGCGATGGATCAAGACCAGTATTTCCAGGTGGCACAACAACATCGACTGGTGCCACCAAACCAACACGAGCAGGTGCTCCAACCTGTAAAACATAAGATGCTTTTAGCATAGAAAGGTTCACAAAAGGCATATACAGGCTCAGTTCATTATTTTTGTTTGCCTTATTTCTATTGTTTGCAATTTTAGACCATTTTCACTTCCACGTCTAAATTTCAAAAGCATGCTTGTTGACATTGAATTCAGATCCTCGAATTCAAACTCAAGAAATATATTAAAATTATAAAATTACTTTCTCCAAGCCCAACTCAAGCTAAATCATAAATTTCGTATGACGAATTACAAAAAGAATTATACAACAGTTAAGTGGCAAAAAATCTAATAGGACTAACACATGATAATGCAATTATAAAAGAACAATAACAATTTCTCGCTAAGTGGCAAAAATTAGACAAGTATAAGCAGGATATGTAAAACAGGGCAAAGAATCAATAGAGTGAACAGCGCCTTACAGTTGTCAAGACAAAAAGATAAACTATACCATTAAATCAACTAGAGAAAACCACAAAATCACACCCTTATGGGCTAATCATCAAGTTCAAAATAAAAATAATACAATAAGAAAAATGGTAGTGCAAACATCACCTTGTACTTGGCAACCTCCTCGCTAACTTCCTTCAAGTCACTCTTGGTGAAAATCAAACCAACATTTCCCTATTCAAAGAAGGTAACTAATCCAAGTCAAAAGTTGACCGTGTTTCACAAAATGGCACAATAATTTTGCAAATTGAGTGGAAATAGATGATAAAATTTTAGTACTACAACTATTGTTCAAACTTATTAATCTACACTTACCTTCATTATCCAAAAAAAACTTAAGCTTTTTACAAGCACGATGATTATATATAAATTTTATCCATGCCATCATTAAGACAATAAAAATCCCATTTTCTACAGCTGTCTGATGTAAAATAACTAGAAACTAATCTTAGTAGAAGAAAACAAAAGCAAAAGATGATTACTGATCAAATTCATCCTTGACATCATTAATAGAATAAACGTTATACAGTTATTTGATATAAAACCAATTATTAAGTCACATATAAGGCCCCCAAAACAGGAACATAAAATAAGTAAAAAAACCGTAGCAAACTAATCATTTTAGAAAACAACAAAATCTAAAGATGATTACAGATAAACTCCACTTTATACAGTTATATGATGTAAACCAATTACAAAATCACATGAAATGCAGGAAAAAAGTAATATTCAAATACAGAATAATGTACTTATACAGTTACTTACAACTAGAAGGGGGATAAGGTTAAGAATGGCCGTGTTTCCGGTCTTCTCAGCGTGAATCCTTACACTCCTTTTCATCATAGTGTTCTTACCCATAAGCACCACAGAATCACCCCTCAGACCTTTCCTGATGTTCTGCAGCTGGTTGGAACCCACATTGTCGGCCGCCGCCACCAGAACCTGCGTGTACTCATCAAGAAGCTGGCATAGCTTTTGGTCGTATGCAATTTTCTTCTCGGCCTTAGACACCTTAATCGCCATTGATACAAAAAAGGGTTGGATTGGTACTGCTAATTCTTTGTTTATTTATGTATACGTAAAAGAGAGAGGGCCAAGAAATAGCGGTGGCTAAATCAAGGCGGACGGTGGTGGCGCCGTCACTTTAACCTCTTCTATCAGATTTGAGTTTTTGGAACTGGGAAGGGAAGAAGATTCAAAGAAAACCCTACTACGTGAGAAAAAGAAGTAGGGCATGAAACTCAGTTTTTATCTAATTGAACGGTTAGAATTGGGCTTTTCTGGGATCGGATTGAAGATTCTGGGCCTATTGTTCGATAGGGGTGGGCCGAACTGTTATCAAGCTGATAAACAAACCTGATCCTTTGACAAAGTGAAAATTACACAACAAGTATTTAAAATTCTAAAATACAAATTACACAACAAGTATTTAAAATTCTAAAATAATATATTAAGTTTATTTGAGTATAAAATTAACAATCGTGCTACAGGAACCGCGCCGGTGACTGCACACACACACATGGGGGTCGGGATTATTTTATTCGGGTGGGACCCGTGCCTCGGTCGTAAGGGTGCGGTCATCGGCGCGGGTCGTTTGGCATAATCCTCCATGCGGTCACCGATGCGATTCCTGTAGCACGATTGTTTCAGAAAAGGGCTCAAAGTGGTGGTTGGAAGTGGTTTTTAGGATGGTTTGGCAACGATTCTGTGGTGGTTTTTGTGATGTTTTGGCGTTAGTGATTTACTTGGTTGTTGGGATGTTACTGGTGACGGTAGTAGTGGGATAATCATAGTGGTGGAGTGTTATACTGATGGTTACGGTAAACTGTTGGTGATGGATCAATGTCCACATGTGGTGATAGAGGCGGTGTGTAAGTCATAGTTGATTGAGTTTCTGTTATCAAATCTCTTTAATACGTGACTTATCAAAGTGCACGGATCACAGATTTAATTACAGCCATTGAATCAGGTCACATATTTAAGAGATTTGATTACATGCCATTGAATCGGGTCACGTGTCATAGATCCAAGAGATTTGTTCACCTACCATTGGATCAGGTCATGGTCATATGTAACAGTGCACATGTCAAAGTGCATAAGTTACATGCCCTGGATTCAAGAGATTTATTCATAAGCTATTGAATCAAGTCATAAATTACATGTCAAGTGCATAGGTCACAGATTCAAGAGATTTGATTATAGACCATTGGCTTAGATCATATGTCACATATCTAAGAGATCTGGTCACATGCCATTGATTTCGTTGACCTCAATTATCCGAACGGGTCTCAAGTTCAATTAACCAGATTTCGTCGGTGAGAAATGAAGTTATTTGCTTCGGTAAGTACTCTGTAAATTACTCAATGAGTTGTTTTTCAATTTTAAATTTTAAATTATATCCGTTGAGTCCTGAATCAAGAAGATGATCAATTTGTCGTTGAAGAAGTCGTCGACAGGGTGGATGTCGATGAGTTGGTTAGGGGCGATTGTTTGGTGAGGTGAGTGTGGATAAATTAATTTAATTTGATAATATTATTATCTAAAATTAAAACACAAACGCGAATTTTGAATTTTGAAACTTAATGTTTGAGAATTGCTTTGTCGCATGCTTAATTGTTGAGATGTGATTTTTTCCCTTTAACAAAATTGCGCCACAAACCCCCGTGGAATGTAGATTCAATTTTACAGAGAAAAAATTACCTCAATTTCATAAATTAGGTGATATTAATTTTCTTTTGGAAATCAGGTACACCCCGCCTAACCCCACCATACTTACCATATAATTCCCCAACTTTATGGAAACTTCCCATGGAAAGTCGAAGCCTCTAGAAATTCAGAATTGTAGAATTTCATTAAAAAAAAAAAAAAAAAGCTTCAAACTCGTTGGAATTCAAAAAAATAACTCATGTTGAGACCATAGTTTGTTTCACAATTGTATTTGATTTTTACTCTGGGGGGATTAAATGGAAGAGTTCGAAAAACACGAACACTTATGGTCATTCTTAGACATGTTGGTTGTCGAAAAAGTTGGTTTACAGTGAAGGATCGTAGTCGGAACGGATTTATGAGGTTCGGTAATTTTGGTCGAGGGGTTTGTTGAGGCCACACTTGATCTCTAGGATGATGATACAATAATCCCATTAACATAGTGTTAGGTTTTTAGGCTCCAATCACCACTATTCCGGGCTCAGTCTACAAACCAATCAACACCACGATCGACAAACCCAACCACAAATCGTCACCTTCCCAACAAATCGGTTGCTCCAATAGGTAAACAGCCCACGAAGGACTAGAAGATAGAGAATGGATTGAAGCTATGTATATTAACCACAAAGGAATAAGGAGAAAAAACTGATTGCTCAAAGAGGGGCACAAAGTCGGGAGCACACAGTAAGAGCAATGACCGAAAATTGTATTTTCTCTCCTCAAACACGGCTGCCAATCAATTTCTCAAACCAAACAGTAATGGACAATGTCTTATATAGGTTAGGAATAGGTTAGGCCATGAGCAGCACTAATATAATTAGGCTGCTTCAAATGATCCAAGTGGGTTATGTGAGAGGTTTAGACAATTGTGGTGTCGATACACAATTTCAGTCATTGGCCGAGGCCTATGAAGTATAATCTAATAAAAAATGATTTAACATCATCGCCCGAATTTATTGGGTATCAAAACCTAACAAATCTCCACCTTAATTTCCAATAAATTTGCAAGCAAACAAAATACACAGTTTATACTTGCACAATCAAGGTAACCAATAAAATTGGTGTCACAGACCTTACCCCGTGTTTCCAACCTGAAACACATACCATACCCGCTCCATATACTCACCGATACTAAGATCAAGAACACTCAAGTAAAAGCAAATAATCGCAGCAATCAATCAAGAGTAAATAAACATGCGATAAAAATATCATATAGGATAATCCATAGATTTTTTCAAAGCACGTTCACACAGAACAACAGATTAACACCTAATCAATCAAATCACACGGTCAACACATATGTAACAAATGTATAAATGATCCCATGAAAAGATCTCACCACACTTATCTTATCTCATTCCGTGTTGCTCACGCCTCGAGAACACATATCTCACCTTATNCAGATTAACACCTTGTCAATCAAAGCACACTGTCAATACATGTAACAAATGTATAAATGACTCCACGAAAAGATCTCATCACACTTATCTTATCCCATTCCTTATTACTCGCACCTCGAGAACACATATCTCACCTTATCGCCCACCATGCTCACTAAACTAATTACTCGACTCATGTCTAACGGGTAAGTCACAATAGATCCTAAGTTCTTGGGATAATCTTCTTTCACCACATCACTTCTCCCAACTTAAGTGGATAGTGGGTCTCCACCTAATAGACGTGATAGAAGTGCCTCCCTCGTACTCCACCTGATCAGGGTCTCTTCATAGATAAATGATTCCAACATTTAATCATTTCTCCACTCGTGATCCAAATGTCACACTCCACATCCCCGGTACAAACCACCAATGTACCCCAGGCATCTATACTCCACCTCACCAAAAGACATACACACACTGTTAAT
>CAIGRN010148280.1:0-11554 GCA_903798345.1 Fraxinus anomala
TAAAGAAGTTCCATGAGAACCTGAAACAACATGAAGAAATTTTAAGATTAATGCATTATTTGTTTGGCATTTGGTTTAAGGTTTCTCTGCAAAAAGAGAATTGGTGTGTGGTTAGGAACTGTGGATTGGTGATTGCTGGTTCCATGTTAGTTGTCAAGTTATTCGGAACTGTGGATTGGTGATTGCTGGTTCCATGTTATGTTACAAGATGACATAAATGTGAAAATTGTTGGATGCCACTTGAGGACCATTTTAGCCCTTGTTTGAGCTCCATTATTTGAAAAAAATTGATTTTGAGTGTGTTGTTTTTTTGGAGAATTTGTGGTTAAAAAGTAAGGAGAATCTTTGGGTTTATATGTAATATTATTTTATTGATAGAATGTGTGGTTGATAAAAGAATAGAGAAAAATGAATTAAAATTTAATGGGGACCAAACATGGGCTTAGTACATTTAGCCTTTGTTTGACAACCATTATTTCAAAACTCTTTATTCTACGTACTCATTTTCAACCACACATTTACACAATAAAATATTCTGCACGCAAACTAAAATTTTTTCTCTACATTTGAACCACGCATTCTTCAACACTATTCAAAACTTTATTTTTGCCAAATAATGGCCAGGGGGCTTAGAGCTAGTATGCTGTGTTTTATGAAGCATGCAGCAATATTATTGTTGATGCTATTACTTGTCTTGCTTTTGTGTAAATTTTTTCACTTAGCAACTGATTGAAATCCAGTTAAAATTTGTAAAAAAAAATTAAGGGACACTGCCAAGTGCCATCTGAAATTTTCAAGTCATTTTTTCTTTTATGGATTATGGTTTTAAATGGTGGCTTAATCAAACTTTTTCTGATCAGAGGTCTGTAAGTGATCAAATTTAGTCCTATATTTTATGTTCTCTGGACATGAGGCAAAATATCTTCAGTTTTTTAGGGGGAAAGTTTTTTGAATTCCTTTTGTCTCTTGAGGTCTTAACCCAAATCTATTAATACATCCATTATTGTTCTTTTGAACTCATTAAAATTGTTCACTTTGAATGTATTTTTTTATTGACTTTTGACTAAGAGCTTGTGCACTTCTCTCTCTCTCTCCCTCCCTCCCTCCCTCTCCCTATTTAATGAGATATGAGTAGGATTTTTTTCTATGGAACCCATGCTCGTTTACTATTTGATGGAACAAGACTGCTTTAGATAGAGGTTCCATAAAGTCCCAGGAACTCTATTAAGGAATTGTCCTTGATCAATATTTTCCGAATTGTGAAAAATGCTAGATATTTTCTGTAATTATGTATTGGATCCCTGTGTTCAATTGGAAATATTTGTGTTGAGTTGTGAAAAGACCAAAGCTCGGCCTAGATTATCTGTTTCTGTTATGAAGATGCATGGCATCTAAGTACGAAGCTTCCAAAATGTTATGTTAAATTGAAACGCGAATCATGCTTAGGTCTCTGTTTCATATCCCGGCCATGTTATATATAGGCTTCGATAGTCCTCAATACTAAAATTGTTATTCTGGTGCTCTAAAGCTCCAAAATAAGAGGGAGAAGTCAAACGAAGGAAGGAAGAAGGAAAAGAGAACGGAGAAGAAAGAGAGAAGGAAAGAGAAGAAAGAGAAAAAGAAAGAGAAGACAAATAGGAACTCTGATAAGTCTCATAATGTTGACAATGTTCGTGTTGAAGAAAACATTTGGGTGGATTCTAGAGGTAAGCTTCTCCATGAGGGAAGAAAAGCTGAAATTGAACAGTTGGAAAGAAGCAGTCTCACTGAAGAGCTCGAGCAACCTCTCTGTTCTCGCATTCCCAGCTCTTCATCTGAAAGCACGGAGAACAGCAACAAGAGGAAGAGGCATACCTCGTCTATAGATGGTAGCAACAGTCTTGGTAAGTTTGTGTTTTCCCCTTGACAAAATATATTTTTGTTCTTTTTCAAGGGATGTATATTTGGAGCTTCCTCTGTGGTCCTTATGTTAGTCGTTATGGATGAGGAACAGGTAACATTATCAAGATCCGATTGCCCTCGAAGAAGATGAAGAATGAGCCTGATACTTCATTTGATAAGCCACAGCTTTGCTCTACATCTAGAAGGATGAATTTTCCTGCACAACGAAAGGATGAAATTGCTCTCAGAGCTAGTCAAGGAACAGTTTGCCCGACTTCACAGGGAACCCATAACCTTGTTCAAGGATTTCGGACTGGAACTGATCAAGAGCTAGTTTTTTCAGCTTCTAGGCAGATGGAGGCTGCTGCTCAAGGCAAACTGGGAACTTCATCTGGGGCCAATACAGTATTGACTCCAATGCAGAGATTGGAACTACAGTATATGAACTTAGTTGAGAATTGGGTTCCTCCTGAACTGCATGCTTTGGCGAATTATCCCAATGATCAAGAATGGCTCTCCCAGAGCAAGGATAATGATGTGCATGCAGAGAAAAGATTCAGATCCAGCGATGATACTATATCCTGTTCTAGCAGCTCAGCATTGTGGCCTCAATCAAGATACTTGCCTGACGCTGATGTTTATGCATTGCCTTTTCTGGTCCCATTTTGAGTTCGCACAATTGGAGTGATGGCTAATTGCTGTCTAGGGCGGGTTGGGATGGGCTTGGAAGATCCTAGCCACCTTTATGGCAGCATCTTCTCCTGCACTGCACTGCTTCAGAGGCTATCTTAGAGCAGACAGTATGTTACCATATGAAGATGTTAATGAAATGGTTTGTGCATGCAAGCGGATATTATTCATCTGGAACTGGGAAACGGGCTCCCTCCCTTTCAACTGTTCGCATATCAAGAATCATTTTGTTAATGCTATATTACATGTAATAATATTCTTTTAATGGCATTGAGATTTCTTTTCAAATCTTTAGACATGCTATGAAATGATTCGGAGGTCCTTGTTAAATATAACAACTTTATAAAGTTATTGGGTATGATTTGAACTAAAATTTATCATTATGCATCCCACTCTAAAGAAGTCAAAATATGAATTATTTTATTTATTTTATTGAAGTGCTTGTTTAACATTCAAGTCGGTTTTGTAAGTATATAATACATATGGAGCGATAAGTATTATTTACTTTTTCACCGATTAGTTTTATCTATTTATAATTTAAATAGTTTATAAATACTTCTCGTACATTAAAAAATAAAAAATAAAAATCAAATATGAAAGATGTGCTTTAGCACAATGGAGGCAATTCCCAAAGGAAAAACTTTCGGATGAATGGCTGTAAACGCAGTTTCAAGCCAAGCCTGCAGTTCAATTGAAAATGGAAATATACATCCTTGCCATTCTCGTTGATTTACGTAACTACAATTCAACACACACCAAAAGCAAATAATAATACGCGTCTCATCATGGAACACTAGACGAGTAAATTACATCCCAAGAACCAAGTACAAAAAGGGGAAATAACGGGAAAAGACCCAATCCTTTAAAGGTATATTTGGTATGTAGTACTGAATAAGACCAATGTATCCAGTATCATGACTCCACCTTACCAAACAAGCCATAACAGTAATATCTAGTGAGTTAGCGGAGACTATTTAACGAAGACTCGCCTCTCCAGGTAGAAAATTGGTCATCTTCTTTCTTGACAAGCTGGTTTCCAGTACTACAAAATGGAGCAGGACTTTTGCCCCTTTTTCTTCTTCTTCTTTTGCTTCGGCGGCTGGAGGACTACCTTAATTGCTGCATCAAATACGGCCTTCACGTTCTGCACAAATACATAGCCATCCTGAGAAACAAGATAAAGGACTATGATCGCAGTCAAAAAAAGAAGGGATATGTACCTGCTGTGTTTTTGAACTACACTCGATGTACACAGCAGCTCCGATTAGTTTCTTGAGTTCTTCTCCCTTCAAGGAAATTACGCACTGGTAAAATTAAGAGACCCCAAAATAGCATAGGAGAAAAAGAAATTGGTGATTCTATCTTACTTGTGATGTACTAATGGGCACTGCTCCAGGATGATCTACAAAGTATTGCTTATCATCTCTAAGATCTGTAAAAGATGAGTATCATCAAATGGAAGGACACCTGCCCTTGAGATGAAAAGAATGCACAAAGAAATCTAGATTCAAACTTGCTAGGATTAGGCAAATCGAGCTTCAAGATGGTATTAATCAATTACACGAGGCTCAAATGCCAAGATTTTCTATTAGCAGACATTTAAACAAGGCTTTGTGACATAATGATCTCAGTTTAATAAGTTATTTAACAAAATTATTTCGTATGTCAACTGATGGAAGAAGAGTATGTTAGTCCCCATTCATGAAAATACGGGAGACATTCAAATTATCGTGGCATTAACTAAATGTGTTTGTGTATGCAACTGCGGGAGAAAGGGATGGATAAATCATTGTTCACTGTTCAATCAATCCAGCACTACATATTCTAAAAAACAAATGAAACTAAATCTTTTGCAACTATCGCATAATGCAACCAATGCTTTACGAGACCAAGAACTTCAACAATCCATCTCCACTCCTAAAATTGGACAAAGGACCACACTGAAACCAACTAATTCTTAAAAAGAAACGAAAAGAGCGGCAAGATGATAGGAAAGCATCACAAGACTAGGGAAAGCTTACCGAGCTTCGTTCCCACAAGAATTATTGGAACACCTGGTGCATAATGCCTTAACTCAGGAATCCACTAAAAATTTGAGGAAAAAAATATTTGTTGTCAGATTATTTACACACAGTTGCTGCTCGTGAAATCAAACCATTATGTATATGATCATAGACCTATCACAACGATTTAGCTCTACAATGATTCTAACCTTCTTTGCAATATTTTCATAGCTGGCCTTGCTAATGAGAGAAAATGCAAGAAGGAAAACATCTGCTCCGCGATAGCTTAAGGGTCTTAATCTATTGTAATCCTCTTGACCTGTTACATTGTTTATGATGTAAGGAAAATCTGGATGCACACGAGGAGTTTCTCACTTCCAGAAAAAGAATAATATATATTGAAAGAATTACCTGCAGTATCCCATAAACCGAGGTTAATGGTGCTACCATCCACAACCACATTTGCGCTAAAGTTGTCAAAAACAGTGGGCACGTAATCCTGTTTTGAAACCAGCCAAAAATTTTAAAGATTTGAGTAAGCAAGCATAGCTTGCTTGGTCTTTCATTCTCTTTAGCGCAGTCTATTTGGTAGGACGTGTTTATAAAAACAATAATGCTAAGTCCCTGTAGAAACATTAAAATTTTTATTTTCATTCTTTTACTCATTTTCAACCACATATTTTTAAATAAAATAATATTTTTCATCGTATCAGTAACTTTTCTTTCCTTTTTAACCACACATTTCCTTCAATCTACTATTTCAAAATAATGTGGCTCAAACACACCCTAAATGTACATTCATTCCCTTGCGTCATTGTTTACATCCCCCTTGTTTTCAAAAAATTGTGGGTAGGAAAGTTTTTTTTTTTTTTAATTTGTGTTGCTACGTGACACAATATAAACAATGATTTACATGTAGTATGATCGTTGTAAAAAAACAATGACTTCCAAGAAAGCTAAATCTTAAGGATGGCATAGTATTGACAATACAATATAAAGAACTACTGATTTTTGTTCTTCCTTAGTACTGTTGAAGAACCTAACAAGATAAGGCAAGACTTGGTGAACATGAATTACCTAAAAAAGATAACCATTATCCTAACACATACAGATCATTGAAAGATTTTTTAAATTCAAGAAAAAAAAGAGATGAAGAAGAAGCTTCACAACAGTCAGAAAATCATAAGATTCTCGCAATCAGACACGAATTTTTCCATCCATATTTAATCCATCAATCATAATCCATATACATCTCAGTAGAGATTCAAATTAAATTTGAAATTCTTCAAATACTAAAAGAGACTTTAGTCAAGGGAAAAGAGAAAGAAAAAGAAAAAGAAACCTTCAATTATTACTTTATCAGCTCCCTGACCCACGAAAAGGAAGAAACAGACAAGTAAAGAAAAAAGAAAAAGGGGCAATATTTGCAAAATACCATCAAAAGTCAAAAGAATTTCAAAAAAACAACAGAGAATTCTTGAAAAAAAGCCCTTGAAATCAAATGTGAGGAATAATATATATTCTTTTTCGTTTTTTGCCGAGGTGGGGGAAACTGACCGTCGGAAAAGTGTTGCTAGTGTAAGAAATCAACATGCAGGTTTTGCCAACAGCTCCATCACCGACAGTCACACACTTTATGAACCTCGTAGCACTCATTTCTTACAATCTAAAGACAGCCACTGCTTAATTCTCAGTCATCTTCTGACGATTCTTGTCCCAATGTGATGCGACATAAATCAAGAAAGTAGACTCCCAATATCCAGTCAGTATAAACCGCTCTACAATTTCAAAGCCAAATTTAGTCCAGATTCAAGAAAACAGTAACTAAATTACAAGAAAGAAGTAAAGAAAATCAGAGATCAATCACCTGTAGCTGTGACCGGAGAGAGGGGACAAATAATATGCAGGGTTGGTTGCTTGACTGGTAGAAAAACGATGCCAGCTTATTATTTTTATTTATCTTTGGGTTGGGAGTTGAGAGGTGGGCTGGCTGTTTACAGTTTGGGTCCTACTAAATGGAAATCCCGTTCACAAATTTTCTTATCGCCCTATTATTTTACTGGGGAATTTCGACTTTCTTTAGAAAAATACTATTTTTTTTATTCTGTCAGCTATACCATTACCAGCTCAGCTGTATGAAATATATGCTGCGACGTGCCTTCACTATTCAAGAAGAATGGTGCTAGTGCTACAATACCAGAGATTAATAAATAAATACAATTATTGATAACTTAAGATATGATCAAGTCCTAATTATGTGAACAATATTCATTTGGCAGATTTAGAGCATGTTTGGCTGTGTTTAAGAAAATAAGAAGTAACTTCAAAAATAATTTTTGTTGAAATAAATCATTCAAAATTATAGCACAAACTGCCATAACTATGTGTGCAATATTCATTTCGCAGATTTAGAGCATGTTTGTTGTGTTTAAGAAGTAACTTCAAAAATATTTTTTGTTGAAATAAGTCACTCAAAATTATAGCACAAACCAAACATATTGTAAATCCAGTCGAAATAACGTCACAAAGATGTTTAGTATGCTTGCAAATTTTTATATCGACATTACTTTTAGCTTCCATTTCCAAGCATCGAAAAAAAAAATTTGAAGTAATTTTCTATTCGAGAGAGTAAGTATTTAAGTAAAAGAAGTTGAGGTCGTAAATATAAGATCTAATTTTGTCTAGTTCAGTATAGTATTTATGAATAAACAATAATGATACGTAATGACAGAAATGAGATTCTGAACTAATTTCTTTATTCATGAAGCAAGAGCCCATGTGCATTCGGTAAACAAATTCCAAGCTAATTATTTTTCCTCTTAATTAATTCCCCTTCCACTTTTTCATTTTTGTACCTTCGTGATTTTGTTGAGATTTTATTGCTAGGTCCTTGTTGGGACAGCATAATCTTGAGTTTATTCATCATATAGTCTGTCTAAGATATGGTAGACCACTTAGTGGTTCATTTGAACATCTTGGAGCCTAAAGACCCCAGCAAAAATCAATATAATGGAGAGAGAAAAAAATGAAATTGGAGTCTAGGATCCATTTGGCAGGCTTTTGAAAAGCGAAAAGTTGCTTCTGAAACTAAGAAATTGTTTTTAAGTATATTTGGATAATTTTTTAAAAGTATTTTATTTGACTATAAGAGCCTTTAGAGGAAGTCTACATAAGTTAATTTAGTCAGGATACTCTTTGTTAGAATTAGGGTGTGACCCAAATTCTATTTGGAATCCTATTCGAAATTTATTTGAAAAATTCCATTGGAAATTCTATTTGGAAGTCCAATTGGGAATTGAAATTTATGTTAGACTTGAAAATGTCAAGATATGGACCAAGGAGAAATTTTGGCGCTTTTTCGCTAGCTGGCCACTAGCCCATCTCTCGAGCGATGCTGTCGAAATTCTGTACTGAGAGCTTCCGCCTACCTGGTGCCCTCCTAGCGCTCAAGCGGCGACTTGTTCGACCCAGGTCCGTTTTCCTGTTTTGATGCATTTTGAGCATTACTTTCCATCTATAACTTTACTTTTAAGGTTTTAGATGTCCCCTATATATATTTAGCTCTTCATTGTATTTTAAACTAAGTTAGACAAAGTTGCAAATACAGAATCTTTGTATTCTTTTTTCCATATTTTAGTGAAATATTCTTTACTCTGCAAATTATTTTATTTTTATATTCTTGTGATCAACTACTTCATATTGAGCCTATAATCTCGTATTTTCTTCAAGAAATTGGTATTAGAGCAATCTGATATTATCTACGTTTTCAACAAACTGGTATTAGATCCAAAAGCTTGGAAATTCTTGGGAGATCGAGTTTTTTATCAAGTTAAGAATTCAACTTGATCTTTGTGAAGGCAACCATGAAATATGATATTCTGCTTTTGGATCGCAGCACAAGATTTTCGTTGTGGCATATAAAGATATGAGTTGTACTCATTCAGATGGATTTGACGACGTATTGTTGGGTTTTAACAAGATGTCCACAACTTGGAGCTGGAGGAAAAACAACGGAGGGATCAAAATGCCATATCTCAGATTCATCTTCATCTTTCAAATAATATTCTTTCAGACGTTTTAAATGAGAAGTCATCCAGCGCATTATAGTTGAAATTGGAGCAATTATGCAGAACAAATAGTCCAACTAGCAAATTGCATCTTAAGCAGCATATATATTCTGATCGTATGACAGAATGCACATCTTTTGAAGATTACCTAACTGTTTTTAAGGAAATCGTCGCCGATTTAGAAATATTGGAGGTTAAATATGATGAAAAAATATTTGGATTTGATTTTGTTGTGTTCGTTGTCCGTTTCATATGTCTTTTAGAGATACGATATTATTAGTCATGATACTCTCACCATTAAAGAAGTCTATGATGCTTTATATTCAAAGGAGAAAATAAAGCATCTTGTTAGATTTAAGGTTCTTAGAGATGGCTGGCCTCGTTGGTGGTGGTCGTGCAAGGGACAAATTAAAATCTAACTTCAAATTTTATATTTATTGTAAGAAGAAGTGGCATTTAATAAAAGATTGTTATAAGTTGCATAATTAAAAAAAAATTGGATGCAAATCAACAATCAAAAACTTCAGAGGAAGCTAGAATTGTAGAAAATTGTCATAGTGATGGAGAACTACTTATTTCTGACTATGACTCTAAACCTTACGATGATTAAATTCTTGATACAGTTTGGACTTTTCTTATGTTTCGAAATGTGTTGTAGTAATGAGAAATAATACATCTTGTAGAATAGCTAGTATTGATCGGGTTAGAATAAAGATGTTTGATGAGACGGTTAGAACACTTGATGCAGTGAGACACGTTCCAGATTTGAAGCAAAATTTTATCTCCTAGAATACTCTTGATTTAAAAGAGCACAAATACACTGTTGAATGTGGAATCCTAAAGGTTAGTAAAGGAGCCCATGTTTTGTTGAAGAGACAAAGAAAATCCTAGTTTTACAATGTTATACAGAATCTTTGATCAATTAGCATATTTTAATAACTCATGTGAATCTGGAGTTGGATTATGTACTATTGAAATCTATTTTAGGGTCTTCTTTAAAGAATACATCTTAGTTAAATTTAGAAGTTATGGGTAATGTCACTTTGCCACCATTATTAGTGGTACAATTGTATTCGGTTTCTAGTAACAAACTTATTTTTTATCATAAGTCTCCACATATGTTCAATGTTGCTGATTTAGTTGATGGTTTGAATGTGGTTAAATGTGTTGATTCTAGCCAAGATCATTCTTTTGATTTATTCAGTTGTGGCGATTCTATTTCATGACTTGTTTCTACCATATTTGGTGATGTCCAAGCCCAATGCTTGAAATTTTGTTAATACTTAGTTATTAAGGTTTGTTCTAATTTGGTGGCAGAGTTTTGGGGAATATATCCAGTTGGAAATTTTAATAGAAAATGTTGTTGGTGTTTTTTTATTGAAAAGTTGAAGTTTATTCCTTATAGTGAAATTTGTCTCCAAGTAGAGAATATTTGAAGTTTGTTCATTGTAGTGGAATTCGCTCGAGTGACGCCGTCAAAATTCTATACCAAGAGCTGGTGCCCGCGCCAGGTGCTCGAGCAACGCCAACACCGCCCTCCTAGCGCTCGAGCGGCAGCTCTTCGGTCCTAGCCTATTTTCGCGTTTTGAACAGTCATTTCCATCTATAACTCAACTTTTAGCATTTAGACTAAGTTAAATAAAGTTATAAATACAAAATCTTTATACTATTTCTCCATATTTTAGTGAAATATTATTTACTCTATAAATTATTTTGTTCTTATATTCTTATGATCAATTACTTCATATTAAGCCTATAATTTCATATTTTATTCAACAAATTAGTATCGGAGCAATATAATATCGTCTTCGTTTTCAACACTACTATAAGAAGCAGAAGCAGAACTAGAAAAAATTTAATGATTATTTTCTGCTTTTGCATTCCTCATGGAAAGTTTGTTTTCCAGTTTATAAGTACAATGAGTACCATCTTCTTACAAACATACAATAAAGTTGAGCTCTTTCCTAATGCTTAGAACATCGATATTATAGCATATGCATCTTTTTTAGGATGTTAGTTAATAGAACAAAAAGTGATTCTATTGGGGGCCTGAAAGTCTGAAACTAGTAAGTTATTACTATAGGCTCGCTTCGGTCCTTATTAGAAGCTAAAGCAGGTTCATATTGGGAGAAGATTAGAACACCTACCTTTCCAACTAAGTCCATCTATCGGTTTAGCTAGCTTGAAGAGGACTATTATAAGTAAAACATTGGTTTGATGGTATTGCATAACTGGAAAATTAGACTGCCTTGGATGTCAATTCTAATTCTAAAGTGAGTGGATTACTTATTGAGAGTTACGGATTACCAAATTAACGGCTACTAAGTTATCGAATGGTTATTAATTATCCGTTTTTAATTTTGACCCAACGTGTGGAATTAATCAATCCAAAGCAACAAGTCACTTTTAATTATTTCTAGATGAATAAGCATACATGTTCAATTATCCTATGTTTGAATACTGCAGTAATAAAGAAAGCAATAAACGAACACCAAAATGATGACGGAGAAACCCCAATTGGGTAAAAACTCCGGAACCAAGCCAGTTACATCTACTGTAGACAATATGGATTACAATTCGTTTCCAACCAAACAAATTTCACTAGTTTCCACTGTTGTAATTCTTATAATCTTCAAGATTTGTTGTACCTAACAACTTCCCGATCTTCTACAGTTAGATATTGTCCAGCCAACTCCACTAGACTTCCCGATCTAATTCATGTAGCTTCCAAGATCCACTATCTTCTTCAATTGTCTCTTTCAAGTGGAATTTCAAGAATCTTCAATTCTTGTGCTTTTCATGTGCTTGCAGTCCATCTCTCCTAATGCCCGATTGGGGGAGTACATTCCTCAAAGAGTTAAGGAAGTTAGGTGTTTTGATTCACGAATCTTGATATTTTTCCAAAACTTGGTT
>CAIGRN010148281.1:0-11667 GCA_903798345.1 Fraxinus anomala
TGCAAGATAAATATGTCGAAATTGAATATAATTAAGTAAGTGATATTTAATTTAAGCATATTCATCACAAAATTTTATTTTAATACATTTATAAATTTTTAAAAAAATTGTACTTGTAACAAGTTGTTCGTGTACAATTTTTAACTTCGCCTACTCGAAATTGAAGTAGCCGGTCCCAAACCCGAATAAAGGAGGAGGGTTTATCCTTTTTTTTTAAAAAAAAAGAAAAATATTTTGGAAAATGTATATTTAAATTTTTTTTTTAGAAAATGTGTATATATATTAATATATATATATATTTTTTTTAGGTTTAGTATGTTGTATAAACAAAATAACGAGCCGTTTCTACGATCGCCCTTTGCCATTTCTACGATCGCATTAACTGGAAAATGTATCTCAACTCGTAATAGATTAAAAAAATCATTGAATTATTGGCCAAGTAATTTGAAGCATTAAAATTCATAAATAAAATCAACACATTAAATTTAAAGAACTAGAATCTCGAAAATTAAATTAAATCGCCACACATAGATTATATTGTTTGTCCTAACTAATGATCTAGTTACTCGTATTAATGAAAGAAAAACAATAAAAAAATATATAGAGTTCATAACCAAGTTTTGGAATCTTCATGATAAAATGAATTGGATCTTGCACCAAGAATTTTCTTCAATCTCAAAAGTCTTCAAACCATGGCTTTTTGACCTTTAATCTTGATGATTATGTATTTTTGCTCTCTCCAGAATTGTGTGGTCCATAAAAAAAATAATGTAAACCATATATAGAAAATATATAATAACTCTAAAAAAGAGTCCTAAAGCATCTTCAATGTGGAATTTGAGTCTAAATGGGAAACCAATAAAAGCTATTTTTTTTTTTTATGGTTAAGATCGCTTTTGGTCCCCCTTGCACGAAAGGTCCTCATGAAATACTTGATTGTTTTGGTCCCCAATTCCTCAATGTTGTATGGCTTCAATCCAATTTCATGAAAACTTGTCCAATCCGAGTTTTCCCTAGAATTCACATAATTTAACTTAAATTAAGTAAATATCCGCCCAATGTCATAATAAATCAATAAGAACAGAAGTCAAATAAGTGCACAAAATGCACTTATCAAATACCCCCAACTTAAACTCTTGTTTGTCCCAAACAAGACTATCTACTAAACACACATGCAAATAAAAACATAAAAGCATTAGATAACCTTGCAAAATTTACATCAAGTATTTGAAATCATTTGATAATTAATAAAAAGTTCATAGCAATGCAAGTAAAACTAATTCGTTACCTGTTCAATATTCAATTAACGTGTGTATGTTAGTCAATCTAATAATCATGAGCTTTTAGGTTTATTATTTACCTACCCTTTATAGTCAAATATTTCATTTCTTTCTCATGGGATGCACACCCCAAACTTGTTTTTCATTCACATACCCGGGGTTTTTATTCTAAGGTTGATTTCACAACACTCAATCAGAGCCCACTCAAGTTTGGTGGGGCTTCACTAAGGAAAGTCACTATCTCGATAGGTGATGATTCTCCTTAAATTTGAATGTCCCAACCTCCAAATTTCAACTAAGATAATAACCCTCACCGAAAATCTAAATTCCATATGCTCTGTCGGGGCAGAAACAATGCTTATATTGTATTACCACTGCCTCAACACACTTTGGTGTGTTTTTCTTTCTTTTATTGTGCCTTCTTCTGTTTTTGAGATCTTTTTTTTTTCTTTTTGGTTTTCAAATGTAGTTTTTACTCTACATTGCATACAGACTTCTTTTATGATAGATCATCTCCTAAGCATTGGTGATGAATTGGGTCAGATTACTAAAGACTAGCTTCACACAATAATGTAGGTAACTTTTTACTGCATGTCACGGCTAGTGCAATTCCTTTTATTTTTTCTGATAAGTAATTGGAATCAAACTCCTAGTAAATGGTTACTACCTAGGCTCTACTTGTTAACCAAAAAACATTCCAAACAAATATTCAACATTCACGGAATTAACACATATCTAACTATTCCTTTCAATTGGTTAAGTAGTTGTGCTTTTAATCAGGATCTCGATTCATCAACCTAAGTTCAAAATTTATTGAACATATTATATCCAGATAACCAATTCAAAAATTCATAATAATAATTATTACTATTGTGCTCAATACAATACGATCTAACATCATTCAAAAAGTATCAAATTAGAAAAAAAAAAATACATCACCTATTTCAGAACTTATGCATATTAAATAATTCCAAATAATTAGAATCATAGCCAGCAGGGCTATCCAATTCATGCAAACATGTATAATATAAGAAAATCTTTTTAAATCTTTTTCAAAATTTTTACCTTTTTAATGTATATCACACAAACAAGCAATTAGAGCAAACTAATTAAACTATACCTCCAAACATAATTTATACATTGTCCACAATGTAGAGAAATTTAAAATAAAAATTATAAAAATTAAATTAAGAGAGGAAAACCAAGACTTGTCGGATGTTAATAGAATGATGGATGTGAAATTTGAATTTGAATAATCTCTGGTCAAACTCCTTTTTCCTTTTTCCTTATCTCCTCATTTGAAAGTGCCTTGCAATTTTGATGCCATATTTTCCTACAATGGAGATAATGGAATACATTACCACAATCAATGAATAATTCTCAAACACATCAAATTTGTATGGAAAAAAAAAGGAAACATAGGGGAATGGAACTGGGGGGATATAGGCAGGACGCAAAAGGGACACGGAAAGGGACACAATAGGGACTAGACAAGGGACACAACCCCTTACATGTCCCGTACTGCGTTTGCATCTAAAATCCCCTAATTTCAATGCAAGTGAAGAACCATTTTCACAAATACATTATATGTTGACATAGGAACGTGTCATTCCAATTTGGTCAAAATAACAACATTCAGTTTATTGAAGAATTTCATTGAACACTTTGTGTTCAAGTGAAATTCCCTTTCAATTTGATGAAGTTGAACGATATTTGATACAAATTTTGAACCAACCCACCAACTCCAGCATCTAATCTTAATCTCAACTCCATTAACTAATCACAAAATGGTGCCAAAAAAAAGTTGTTTGGTTTTGATACCCTGTAAATTCGGACGATGATGTTAAAACGATATTGGATAAGTTATATCGACATCTTAGTGATGCCTCAATCTGAAAATAACTTGGGCCACTTGAAACAACAAAATTAAGTTGATGTTGCTCATGGCTCAGCACTTGTGGATGGCCTAAGTTGTGGTTTTGGATTGGTGGTGATATATTAATGTCTCATTGATTTGGTTAGCTTGAGTTTACTGAGCCCATGTTCAAAATTTTGAAGGAGATTCCGCCAACAAATGGTATCGAAGATTGTCTTGTTGAGAAATCTATGAAAAACTAGAAAAAAAAAGGTGCTAGAAGTTGTTTGAAATGAAGCTAGAAAATAGGCAAAAAGCTGGACGAAAAATTGGAATTTTTTTGAACTACCGGATCTGTTTTGCATGATTTTCGGACAAGCCAGATGCTACATTTGTGGAAACCATGGGCAGAACTCTGGTGAGGCATGTGAGCCATTTTCCCATGAAGGTTCTAAAAGATAGAATGTTACGGTGGCATGCCAACCCTACGATGGTGTCCATTTTCTATTTTGAGTGATACGATGAAATTTAAAGGATATTGCCCTAGGACATTTGGGTGCCGAGTGTCGTTGGTTGGTTGCCGCAATTCCTGGAAGCTTTAGGATGAATAGTAGTAGCCCTAAAGCGATAAATTTGCATCTCTCCTTGTTTACGAACTCACAGATGTGGTCTAGTCAGTATCATGTTCTTTCATTTTCTTATTGTATTTACGGCTATCTTGTGGGATAGTCGTTTACTTTTTGTATTAGAAGTCATCGTGTATGGTGACATTATGTTTGAGGTTACCATGTGGGCTAACCATTGCATGTTGTTAGACTTAGAAATTATTTGTATTAATTTTTTTTGTGAATTTGTTACCAATTTTTCTACATCATTAGAATTGCATGTGACCTTATAAAAGTTTATTTGATTATTCTATGTAAATTGTGTCTTTACTTTGCTTGCTAAAAGAAGTTGTTCTAGGATAATAGGAGGAAAGAAGAGAAGATAGGTGAGGCGAATGTTGCCTCTGGGTTTAGTTATAACCTGAGCGAGGTTTATTGAAAATAAAACTGTTTATTGCTTTTGCATCTGTGTGAAATCTGTGGCGTATTCCTTTTGCCCTATGAGTGGTGTGAGAAAGTGTGGTAGTGACAAGAAAGAGGGGTAGCTGTTTTTTCCTTTATCTTTCTAAGTTGTGTGGTTTTGTGATTACGTAAGGCAACCATGTGTGGGTAGTCTTCTTCCTTTTTGTGAGACTCTTTTCTAAATGTAGTGAAGCAATCGATTATTTCTTCTATTCTCTTTGTAAGTGTCATCTACACCCTTCCCTTTGTGGATAAATCCTTTATGGTCGCTAAAGGTGTTATTTTGCATAGTGGTTGGGATGCATTAGCAGTAAGCATGTCTATTTGTAATGTGGAATATATCTGCCTGAGGGGTACATTAGTGATAAGTACGAGGATGTGAAGAGTGATATTTTAATCACGAGTGGAGTGTGAGAAAGAAACTTCTATCACATCTATTAGGTAAAAACCCATTATCCTAGGTTAAGAGAAGTGAGGTATAGATATGAGTTAGTGGTTTACCAGTTAGACATGAGTTAGTAATCATTCTTGTAAGCATGGTGGACAATGAGAGGAGATATGTGTTCTCGATGTGCAAGTTACATAGAATGGGATAGGATAAGTTTTGTGAGATCTTCTCGTAAGGTCATTTATGCATTTGTTGTATATGTGTTGGCAATTTGTTTGATAACTTGGTGTTAGTTTGATGTTCTTTGTGAACATGCTAGAAAAGATATGTATGTTATCCTATGTTATATCTTCATCGCAAGTTTATTTGCTTGCTCTTGATTGAATACTGTGATTATTTGCTTCTACTTGGGTTTTTTTTATTTTTACTTTAGCCCTGGTGAGTATATGGAGTAGGTATGATATGTGTTTTGGGTTCAAAACAAGATGTAAGGTCAGTGATTCCTATTTTATTGGTTACCTTGGTTTTACAAATATAAATTTTATATTTCCTTTGGTTGCAAACTGATTGGATATCAAGGTAGAGATTTGTAGTGTTTTGATACCCAATAAATTTGGTCGATGATGTTAAATCGATGTTGGATAAGTTATATTGACACCTTAGTGATGGCTTGACTTGGAAACAACTTGGGCCACTTGAAACAACTTAATTAAGTTAATGTTACTCGTGGTTCAACACTTATGGATAGCCCAAGTTGTGGTTTTGGATTGGTGGTTATATATTGGTGGCCCATTTATTTGGCTAGCTTGGCCTTTGGATTATGTGGTCCATTACATGGCGTGTTGTGCTTCTTTGAGTGAAGAGTAGTTGGTCCAATTGAGAGACCTAATGTTATGTACATATATCCATCATTTACTACCGTTTTGAGTAAGAGTGAATTGCACAGTGGATAGAAAATGTGAGGGCAACAGTCTTAGAGGGAATTGGAGTTCAACTGTTCCTACCTCTATTCTCTTCCTCCTTTGTGGATGCATTTAATCACCATGTGTCTCCTTTGTCAAGGGAAAACGTGTGGTGACCAAGTGTAGAAAGTTGTGGATCTAGCCCCCTCAGTTAGTGCGGATTCAAGATTTCAAAGGAGATTCCACCAAGAAAAATCAAAATTATCGAAGCCTCAAAGTTGAATGTCAAAATCGGTTTTCAAGAGAAAGTTACTTGGTTTTCAAAATTTTCGAAATTTTTGTCATAAATATATATTGAATTCAACTCCAACTATTCAATGTAATCATATTCTCCACAATATAAATCAAACAATTTAATGAGAAGATTCAAAATCTCCAATTTAAAAATTAGGGTTCTACCAACTTACCTTTGATTTTGTTTGAATTGAAGAAAGTTTGATGTAGAATGTACGATGTGGTGAAGTACTTGATGCTTACTAGTGATGTGTTCTTTGTGTTTTCTTGAAAAATTTTGAAAAATTGAAGGATGTTTAATGGATTTTTTTTTTTTGTTGGCATGTGTGAAAACAAGAAGGAGAAGAGAGAAGAAGATGTTGATGCTTTTTTTATTAAATGTTTGACGGAGTCAATCATAGGTCGACCGCAGGTTACAAACTCGCTGGTCGCCCGCGACATATAGGGGCTCATTGTCGGGTACAAATCTGTGGTTAACCTGCATTGACTTTTTATTTATTTATTATTATTCTTTTTTGAAAAACTTGAGAAACATGCCTATGTTTAAAATAAAATCATAAATTCTATAGTAACGCAAAACAAAAATTGAATAGTGTAAAGTTTAGAAAAGTAGGTTGTCTTTCATTAGTTCATGATTTATAGTCCCAAGCTTGACTTCGGTCCATGATTGATTATGGTGGCTCGAACCAAGGTATGACATCTTTGCACTTCGTGCAATTTTCATTTATGGTTGCTTAAATGGGGTGTAAATGTTGAATATTTCTTGCTTGTCCTCCACTCTTAATATCAGCTCACATTTTTCCATATCAATTAGAGTTCGGCTTGTTGCTAAGAATAAATGACCCAATATAACTAGTAAATTTCCTGCTTTTATGAGCACGTCCTCAGCTTTTCTATGGACATGAGATTGTTCTGTCATCAAGTTGTAGCTTCATTGATGTTGCTTTCACTTCACCTACTCACAATTTCCTGTAAATAGAATATGGCATTAGGTTTACACTAGCACTTGTATCACACAACACATTAATAGAACAAGAATTTTCAATCGAAATAAGCAAAGTACAACTACTTGGATCTTTCAGTTTGAGAGACAATTTATTTTGCACTCTTACACTAATTTCCTCTATTAGTTTACAGTAAACTAATGTGGAGCTTCTTGAGAACATCCAGAAATTTTTCAGATTTTGTATCTTGTTTGTTCTTCTTGATCTCTATGCAAAAGAAATAGGAGGCACATAAACCTTGAAATGACTTGGTGTCTTGGAAGTAGATGTTTCTGTACTTTTCTCCTAATCATCTTTCACAAGTGAAAATTTTTCTATGAAACTCTTCATCATTCTAGCCTTGTTGATTATTTTTATTTGGCCTCTTCACATGAATATCCAGTAACTGTACCCTAGGTCTAGTAGTTATGGCATTAATATTTTCCTCCTCTGAGCTCTTTCGAAGTCTTTGGAAAAATAGAATTGGGGGTACATATACTTGAACTTTTACTAGAGCTCTAGGCAGATGATTTTCCACTATTCTTATTGTCATCGCCTGCTCTTTAAGATTAATCTATGTATTACTAGGCAAGGATTCCAGTGTATGTTCTGGAAGTTTTAGAGTAATTTGTCCAACCTGTGGAAGGATGACTGGCGGGAGATTCATAGGCTTCCCATGGAAAGAGCTTTTTTCTTTTCAACTTTCTGATTGATGCTTACTGATTTTGAAAGTTTATTTCAATCTGCTGGAATACTTTGTTAGTTTTCAGCATATATTGATGAAACATCTCTCCCAAACTTGGTATTTGCTCTTATTGTGGATTATTTGAACTACTCCCTTGTTGTTGATTATGGGACCATTTGAAGTTTGGGTTTTGCTCAACCTAAATTATATGTTTCTGCATATGGGGTTAAATGATCCGGAACCATTTTGAATATAATTTACTTGTTCTTCTAGATAAACCAGCAACAAGCAATTCTCTATAGCATGATTGGTTCCACAATTCTCACAAATCGAACTGACCATCACTGTTTTTACCCCTTGTGTTTGAGACTTTAGCAATAACTCTATCTACTTTGTCAAAGCAGCTATATGCACATTGGTAGATGCTATATTACATAGCTCATGGATTCCAGCTACTTTCTTTGGGACTACTCTCTCTGTTGAAAACATGAATTGTGTAGTTGCAATCAACTCAAATAAGTTCAAACATTGTGAACTGATTCATAGAGTATGAACTTATTTGTTGAACAATCCACCTTAGATTTAGCAAGTGGTGAAAGTTCAGTGTATGAATACTCAATCTGATTACCATTGCTTATCCCATGATTTGGACACTTACTCATCAATTCTTTAAATCTGTTACAAACTTCATGGTAACTTCCCCCATCAAGTTCCTAGAATGTTAGGATTTTCAATCAAATTTTTGCTACTTTTACTGGTGGGAAGAATTTATTGCAAAATTTTCTTGCCAAGTCCACCCAAGTAGTAATACTGCCATACAGCTCAGAATTCAACCACTCCAAAACTGCATCTCTCAATGTATATATATGGAAATAACCGTAGCTTGATTGTGTCTTCATTAACCTTTGTAAACTAAAAGTTCTAGCAATTCCTGAGAAATCTCGAGATATGCGTGTTTAAGTTTTCATGAGGTAATTTGTAGAATTAGAGGGTTTTGCTGATCAAATTGATCCAATCAACCCTTATCTGAAAGTTATTCTACTCGAAATTTGGATATGGAATACTGGAGGGCTTGGGCACTATTATAGGAGTCCAGAACACTGACATTAATAAGTCTCCTTCAACAATCTCAATTTGATCGCAATGCTGAATTCGTAGTTCCACCATCCTAGCGACTTCTTGTGCAATGGTAGTCTCAAAATAATTTTCTTTTTTGCCATTTTAGTTTCTATTTTTGTTTGTGTTCCTTGAGTCTTTGTTTGAAGGTACGTTCTATTTTCGGATCAAAGGCCTCAAGATTGTCGCCTTGAGAATGAAACATTTATCTGTAAGAAAGAATAAACTAATCAAGTAAAAGTCAAAAATAAAATAAACTAAGACTAAATGTAAATAGTCTTCGACATCGATGCCAAAAACTTGTGGTCAATTATATATTCAAAAAGTGTACGGATCGTAACAAGTAATATAGTGGACCATTGAGTCTAGATTATCGTACTCACATATGCTATAATTTAATATTTTATTTACTATTTCTAATGATTATCTAGATTAAATAATTAAATTAAAATTATCTAAAAGTACACAATTAATCAAATTCGATTTTTAACGTACGAATGTGAATGTTAGCACTTAAAATTTTACCTGTGGATCTTCTTTAATTTGCTAATCAAAATTCATTACTATTGTAGTGTTCAGTCAATTTTTTTTAAAGTATTCATCTTATCTCTCTCGAGTTCAAATTAATTCTATTTAGCTATGTCAATTCCATGTCTCTATGTGAATCCGGATACACCTTAGTTAAACACATTAAAACTCTAAGAATCCATGTAACGATCACATTAACTATAAAATGTATCTCTACACTTTCATACTAGTTCCAAATTACTATGAGGTCTAAACCCTAGAACTCACCTCTTGACTCATAATAGATTCACAAAATCATTGAATTATTGGTCAAGTAATTCAAAGCATTGAAATCCCTAAATAAAATCAACACATACAATTTAAAGAACTAGAATCTTGAAAATTAAATTAAACGTTCACACATAGATTACATTATTTGTCCTAACTAATGATCTAGCTACTCATATTAATGAAAGAAAACCAATAAGAAAATATAGAATTCATAATCGGGTTTTGGAATCTTGATAATGGAATGAATTAGATCTTACACCATGAATCTTCTTCAATCTCAAAAGTCATTAGACTTATCTTTTTGCCCTTTGATTTTGATGATTATGTGTTTTTCCTCTCTCTAAAATTTTGTGTGTCCCATAAAAAGGAATAATAAAAACAATATATAGAAAACATAGAATAACTCTAAAAAGGAGTCCTAAAGCATCTTCAATGTGGAATTTGAGTTTAAATAGGAAACAAATAAAAGCTATAATCTTATATAGTAAAGTGCACTTTAGTTTTCCTTCACATTAAGTTCATGTGCATCCTAGGTCATCTGCAATTCACATAATTTAATCTAAATTAAGTAGATATCTGCTCAATGTAATAAATTAATAAGAATAGGAGTCGAATAAGTGCATAAGATGCACTCATCAGTTACAATGTTTTCTTGGCACTATTTTGAATGAATTTTGAAAAAACTAGTGAAAATACAACTATGTTTATTATTTATTTTCATGATGTGTAGGGAGTTGATTATTTTTGGGATAGCTATATTGTTGATCAAAGAAACAAGCTTCTAGATGGATAAATGATTTTGTAATATTATTTAGTTATTTTGGAATAGTAGTCTACATTTTGGCATATTATGCCTTGTCTGAGCCATTTTGAGAGAAAAAATTCATTTTTGAATAGTGATTTTTGGAGAATGTGTGGTAAATTAAGAAAAAAATTTGGATTTATGTGTAATATTATTTTATTGGAGAATGTATAATTGAAAATAAGTTTTGAAAAAAAAAATAGGGCTCAAACAACCCCTATATTGGACCGTACTCAATAATTTTATTTATTGAATTTACAGAAATTATGATTATATATGTGTTGATATATATATAATTATGTTCTTTAATTATTAGGGTTTGGAAATCAAATAAATTAATACATTAAAAAATTAAATGGACATTTATGGCATGCAATTAAAGAATGCCATAAAAAAACTAAACGGATATTTACGGCGTGCAACAAAAGTATGCCGATAAGTGTATCGGGGCCTAAAATATCGATATTTGGTACTTCTTTTGATAAAATATATCCTAAATTGTTCTATTTTATGTTATATAAGTAAAACTCAATGGTTGAACAAGAAATCAAAAGAAAGAAGCGAAATTGGTGAAAAATGGCAAAATTCAAAGTTTGAGGATCAAATTACAAATTCAATAGTTGATTTGGATCACAAGAAGATACTTTGAAGATTTCTAGGAGACAATTGGATGGAATTAGAACTCAAAAAGGAATGAAATATGATCAAAATCAATTTCCAATCGTACAAGTTATATTCTAGATTTTTAACCAATTATTGAGACCCATATTTGGTGTAAACGTCTAAATTGGGAAAATCATATTTGAGTTATCTTTTCAACGCACTTTGAATCGCTTCAATCAAATATCGGAAGAGAAATTTATGATCAAATTACTGAATGCTGTGCAGAGACAAAAAATTCGCGCGCGAAGATAACTTTCCTTATTCGATTAGAACTCTTTGGGAAACTAATTTGGACGTCATTTTCAACCAATTTTTGACTCCTACAAATAAATAATAGCAGAATACATATGGAGACCTCTTATGTACATATTATACTCTAATATTCATCAATTATTATCATTAAATGAGGAAAATTCATAGTTTTTGTGAGAGGATTGAAGGAGACTTGCAAGAATTCAATCAACTGAAAATTCAAGCCTGATTTTTGGGCAAAGAGGAGAAAGCACAAGTGGTGATTTATCAAGAAACCATTGAAGAGATTCAAGATTTCATATTCATATTCATCTTCATCTTCTAATAAAAAATTCAGGTTATATATTTTCACTTAAATATGANACTTGCAAGAATTCAATCAACTGAAAATTCAAGCCTGATTTTTGGGCAAAGAGGAGAAAGCACAAGTGGTGATTTATCAAGAAACCATTGAAGAGATTCAAGATTTCATATTCATATTCATCTTCATCTTCTAATAAAAAATTCAGGTTATATATTTTCACTTAAATATGATTTCTTGTAATTTCAATATGTTGGGCTAATTTTATACATTGCTAGGAT
>CAIGRN010148282.1:0-10565 GCA_903798345.1 Fraxinus anomala
TTGGTACTAGGATTCAACTGAAGTCATATAAAATCAATTAATTCATGGTAAACTCAAATCTTCCGATGAGTGAAAACGACATAAATATTACTACAAATATAAAAAAGTAAGTCTCTCGTTAGGCAGAGGTTTTGGGTTCGAATCCTGGGGACGCAATAGAAAATCGTGAGAGGGTAAGTGGACATAGACCAACTCAAAGCGGACAGTACATAAGTTAACGGTTTGGATATAGGGACCCGGATCGTTACATATGAACATTCAGAATGTACTTCTACGAGTTTTGGAGTTTTAAGGACATGATAGTTATGGACTTGAACATAAATATATTGGCGTGTGATATGACTTAAATTGACCTCTTTTAGGAAGATGGACGCTGGTACAAAATTCTGAAAATTGAGAGGATGAACCGAAGAAAGAACCTATTAGAACACATGACATAAAATACTATGTCATTAACCAACTCTTTAATAAGCCTATGTTTGGCTCATGTTTATAATCTGTTTGTAAAAACTTTTTAACACTTTTTATCTACACATTTAAAGGGACCAAGTGACCAACGAGTACTACCCACTTATCATCCCTCATTTCAATCTATTTATAATTTAAACTGTTTATAAACACTTTCCAAACATGCTTTTACTCCTGGACTATATAGGGTCCTAATATACTGATTTAAGACTTCATGGGTGGTTGAAACTTGAAATTATGAATCTCCTGCCATTATTTAGAACCTAGATGCCTTTGACTCTTAAAACATTAACATTCCTAAATAATAAAATTCCATTACCTTTACTAGCATGATGCATATTTTTCCATCTAAACATTATCATGTTTGCTCCAAACAGTTTCAACATTTGCTCCATCTTGAGAAATGGTCCTGAAGTTTTGAAGTATTATAATATAGCTAACAATGATCTTTCAGATGATAGTTCTTTTGGCTGGAACTTTTGAATCTCGTTTATATATCAAAGAAGTAAAGAAGGATCACTTTACTGATCTTAAAGCTTGTTCATAATCAGAAACTTGATGGCGATAGCTTTGAGAGGATGAATACTTTCCATATTTTATACTCATCCAAACTTTGGCTTCAACCTAAAAATCAAATTATTCATTGTGCTTTCCTCAGGCATGCAACAACTTGAGGGGTCTAAATAGTCTGTTCTTATTTCAGAGAACTGTGTTTCTTGACAAATCAGTCTTCTCATTTCACTTGCTTGATTTCTGCAAGTGCTCGGAGTTGATTAATAGAAGAATTAGAAGACGAACATTTGAGCACCTTCAATATATATTCACGAGTCACTGAGGCTAAAGCTTCATATCCTTGCTGTTCAATCACTTCCTTTTGACCAAGTATAGAATCAAGATAAAAGATCAAATAACAATCCTCGATAATTAACTCTTTGAAGCTTCTGCTTTGACTCATTCATGCCTCTGGCTGTGATAAATTAGTGCTGCTCCGCCTAGTCTAGATTGCCTTTTGGAGGCTTACTGAGGGTTTTTCTTTTTTTTTGAACTTACCGAGGGTAAGATCTCATTGATTGATGTTATAGCCCTTCGGACATGGTATGTTGAGAAAATTGGAAATGATCTGCAAGATAGAAATGCTTATAAACTAATGATTGTAAAGAGTCTACTGTGATTTCTTTTAATATTTTTTGAAGTATTTGTTTGTTATTTTGAGACATTCTATTTTATTCCAACTATCTTCCAAATTTGGCTTATTGTGTGTTTCTCCTGGTCAACCGTAGAAACCCTGTTTAAGACCAACTATTTACAGTATGAGCCATTTCGGGTGGTATGTTTTAATAACCTCATCATATTTTGCTTAGGATTTAATTAGTTTCAAATTAATATACTCTCTAGGCTTTCATATTTGGCTGACTGACTTAAATTTCATCAGTTTCAAGCTAATTTGATCCTCGTGGATTCTTCTTCGAGTTAGTTGTTAGTAGCTCAGGGGAATGTTAGAATCTACTTCTATATTTCATAAATAACCCTTTTTCTCGCTTTTTTTTTTTTTTGCCTGTTTTCAAAACATTTCTGCTAACCAGTAATGATTCCGTCTATAAATTGTCATTGCTGTTTCTTTTAAACATTGATTCTGAAACACATACCGTGACATTCTTTTTGTAGCACAATATTTCTGAATGTTTAGATTTACTTTATGATATTTGGTAGAGCAACTCACTTTGTTTCATTATTTAGGTCAGTTTAAGATTAGGTGTATTTCTCTCCCCCTTATTACTTGTTTGTTTATAAATGTACAGGAAGTCGAGCTTGATGAGATGAAGAAAGAGCTTCAGTCAAGGCCAACGGAAAAATTAATCGACGATTTGCGAAAGAAAATAAAAATATTGCAGGTGGTGAAATTTTTTACCACTTTCAGTCAAAATAGAAAATTAGCTTTATAGCGATTTTAAATCATATTTAATTTGATAGAGTGAAATGGAGGGTACATAATATAAGCCGAAGTAGATTTTTTATTATCACATGCTTTACATTTGATTGCAAATAAATGAGTTATGCCTATAGCAAGTTATTAGAAATCTATGGTTTTCACATTTTTTTAAATTGACATTCAAAGTTCCTCGTGCAAAATAGAACAGATTCCTGAGTTTTTCCTAGTCATAGCTGTTTGCATCATTGGGTTAGAAACTTAGAATCATCATGTTACTTGTGTTTGCACATGTATAGCATCTGACTTTATAAACAGATGGAGAGATCCACATATTCCTACCTCTGCAAAAAAATTCAATGATGATGTATTCATCCAAAATAAGAAGAAATATAATTTGTAGACCTTTTGCAATATGCAATTAGTATATAGGTATTCTATGCGAGTAAAGATTTGAGTGTCTAAAATGTGAAACTTCAGTTTTAGATGATGAAAGCTAATGACCATCAGATAAGCTTGTTTCTGTTTTTACTCTGTTATTCTAATTGCAGTTTTTTCATCCTTTAAAAAATCCTCTAAAATTCTGTTCTATTTATGCATGAATAGATCCCATCAGCAACTGGAGCAAGTGAATGGATTAAAAATATTCCTCGTTCAAATACTTGCGTTTAATTCCAACCAAAGATTTAGGTTTAACACGGCCTCCCTTTAAAAATCCCCTGAAAGTTGAAGTAAATTATTGATAAAAATAACTCTGGTTTATTTTCCAGTTTAACTTTTCATTTCATGTTTATAGGCAGTGGGCTATAATTCAATTGAGGCTGAAGATTGGGAAGTAGCTACTAGTGGGGAAGAGATGAGCAAACTAGAGACTTTACTTCTTGACAAGAACCGAAAAATGGAGCATGAATTGACACAATTGAAGGTATGATGTCCTACTGCAGTTTGTCTTCCGTATGTGATGAATTACTAGAATCGGGGAAGCAATTTCAAAGAAAACGTTTTGAAGATGATTAAATCATGTACTAATTTTATAATTGAGAGTATTTATTTGTAGTAATTACCTGAGTCTTATGGTGAACAATGTTTTTCTTCTCCTTTCAGGTTAAACTCTCTGAAAAGACATCTTCTCTAGAAGCAGCCGAATTCAAGATCAGAGAACTAACAGCAAAGATCAATGATCAACAGAAGCTAATACAGAAGCTTGAAGATGATATACAAAAGGCTGGTTAAATTTTCTTTTCCTTTATCTTTTCATGAGGTGATCGCTGGTACATAGTAACCAATGTTAAAAAAGGTGCAAATGGCTACTATGCATTTAACCCTGAGGCATTTGTCTGTATACAAACCAATAAAAAGTTCAATGAATATAAAAAATGGGATGCACGTAATGATACAAACGATATTTAAAATTCTTAATAAAAATATTTAACAAAACAAATCTAACTTTCCATTGAAAATAAAATAGATCTATTAAGTAGAACACAATAAATTGTCAATTTAGCATTGGAGTTTTATGTTAAAAGGTTAACATTTTTAAGAGGAGTAGCTCAAGCCCTGTATGTTGGTTATTTATTTCATATACAACTGATTAGGGATTCATCCTTTATGTTATTGCAAGATGGTGGCTCGTTTGAGAACACCAATCTTGAAATCTAATTGCTAGTTTGAGCTTTTGATTAAATTGAGCTACTTGGGCTCCGATACAATATTGAATCACTTGGTCTAAAACCTTAAGTTGTTATCTAGGGCAACATGCATATATCATTCAAATCTTGCCACATCTCCGATTAATAATCATGTAAGAAAATTGTAACCTCTGGCTAGAACTAGAAAAGCCTACTAGTCTTCCATATGATCAGTACTATTAAGATCTTTTAGAGAATCATTAGCACATTTGATTTTCCTATCATTTTCTGTGTCACTATCATTTCCTTCCATTTCTCTTTCTTCATCCTCTACTTGCAATTGTACTTTCCCCTTAGATACAAGAAGAAAAATATAAAAGAAAGAAAATAGTGAAATTACATGTCGTTAGTTTCTTGTAATTGGCCATGTCATAGAAAAGTTGCAACCTCACGAGGGAGAAGTTTTATAGCCTTTAATTTTGGAGGCTAGGCCGTGCTTCACTTGATCTCGTCCCTCTACCCTAGTTCTTTTTTTGCTAGTTTTTAGGTTTTGGTTGTGTTTAAAATAGACAAAAAAATCCCTTAAAATGTTCAAAGCTATAACAAGGCAGCCCAAAATATTCTACAAGAATAAAAAGCCTGGAAAAGGCAAGATATATGAGAACATACCTATGCCCCAAAACTCATGCCATGGAATGTTTAAAAAGGCATAATCTTACTAGGGCGTCTTTCCTTCGTGAGACGAGTAAGCCTCATCATAAACCAAAAAAAGGTAAAAAATTATTAAAATGAAAAATAAGCACGTGATAAAACATAAACAATATTTGGAGTGATAATAAAACAAATTTAAAGTGTGCAAAAAAATAAAAGAAAAATCTATTAACAAAAAGTAACTAGTGCTTTAGTGGACTACTAATTCCTAAGATGGATTCATTGGGAAACACAATTTTTAAATGTGTTAGTAATAGCTGGTGGGGAAGTGGGCTAGAGAATTAAGGAGCACAATCCTCACAGGCCTTGAGGCATGTTCCTCGCTCAATTGAGGTGCACGCCTTCACAAAGTGCCTCAAAATCAGTGCCTTGAGACCTTTTTTGTTGGCTTTGTTATGACGCGAGCTTCAATCAGAATTTTTAAACAATGAGCATAGCCTTGACAAATGGCACTTGATGCATAAGATTTGAGGTGTTTAAATGAAAGTCTCACATGAGGCCTGCTCAAGTCATGAGCCTTGGAGTTTTTCTTAACTATGGTAGTGACTTTTTCATTTATTTTTTTTGGTTGAAATATGCCATAAGTGGCTTTTGTTCACATATCGATTGGAATCAACTTGCAACCTGTTTGAATATTGCTTCACAAATAATTGTTTCAATAATGCAGGGTTACAGTTCAAAAGATAAAAAGGGCACTCTCTTTGATGATTGGGACCTGTCAGAGTCTGGAGGCTCAGACCAACCCGAGGTTGGTGTCTTTTTTGGTTCCTTATCCCTATTCTTATCTCCAAATAATTTAATCTACAATGCTGCAGAGTATGTTAATAAATTTTGTTGCTGCTATCTGCTGATCTTTTTCTTAAATATAAATGCTTAGTTATGTTGTTTCTCTTCCTGTGGCCTATGTAGCTTTGCATCTCAATACTTTGAAGTAGAATTCTCTCATCTTGGCAATGACTCGAATTTTTCCGTAATTATAATCTCATGCCTTGTATTTTCATCTTGGAACCTTCTTAAGATATAGAAGTGGCAGGTAATTGCCATATTACTTTGGCCAGAAGGCAACCGTTGACTGTTGTACTATTTTCAAGGTCATCTGGGCAGCAATTGAGATCAAAACCTTGTCTGTCTAAGCTTAAAAGTTACTGGCACTTAAAAATGAGTGTAGAAAAAAGAGTTTCCAAATAATGGTTGTCAAACTGTGCTAAAAGAAGTTACTTATTTGGACACCAAGGTATGACTACTTTCAAATAAGCTACTTATTTCCGATTTTAACCAACAACAAAAAATTATTCGTTATGAAATTTATTTATTTACAAGTAAAATTCTAAGCATATTTGCGTCAGGCTAATTCCATGAGTCTAGTTTGGGGAAATGGGGAAAGGATAATTCTCAGATGCCTGATCGTTGAGATGGTATTGAAATTGTTTAGGAAATGATTAGACATCATGGTGCAGAAAAAAGATAAAAACATGGCAAAAGATACCGAGGTTCCATATTATAACTAAAGGTTGATGCCTTTCAAAGATCCTCTTCTTCTAAAAGATTTTAATGCATCGACCTCTCCTGCTATGAAGCTTCGTCATTTGAGGTTGCTTTTCTTGAAGAAGTATATATATTTTGTTCGAAGTGGATGCCAATATCTAATTAGGTTAAATTGTCATTCATATTTAGTAGCATTGCTTCTTTGCTTTTATGCATGCAACTTTTGGTGACTGAACTCTACTAGAAACAGAATGCAGAACAAAAACATGCTATTTCAGATCAAGATCAGAGCTCAATGCTGAGAGTGATTTGCAATCAACGAGATCGTTTTCGGGCACGCTTGCAGGAGACTGAAGAGGTTCGTGTCTTATCTTATGAGTTACCTTTGATCTTTTCTTTAATATTTTTCTGTATTTACACTGCCCCCCTTCTCTTCCGATATAGCACCTAAGATATAATTGCAGTTAGCTCATTCTCATGTTTAATCCCCTGTTTTATTTGTGTGTCGCCAAACATCAAAAAATGACAGGAAATAAGACATTTGAAGGAGAAGATTGGACTGCTGACCTCTGAACTTGAGAAAACAAAAGCAGATAATGTCAAACTCTATGGAAAAATTCGCTATGTTCAGGATTACAATTCTGAAAAAGTAATCTCCAGAGGATCAAAGAAGGTGCCTGATTGCACTCTATTTTATATAAATAACGCCCTTCAAATTTATATTAACATGAAAGCTTCGCCATTTTCAGATTGCGGAGGACTTGGAAAGTGGTTTTAGCTCTGATGTGGAATCTAAGTATAAGAAAATATATGAGGATGATATTAATCCCTTCGCAGCATTTTCAAAGAAGGTGGCCAATATTTCTTACTGATCTTATTTTTCTCCCATTTTATTACTTCCTTTTAGTCAATCTGGTTTACAATGTAGTTTTATTTGCTAGGTTTCTCTATTTTATTTTCCTGATATTTGGATGTTACATGAGGTTTTTGCTGCTCTCCACAAACCACTTTGAATTTGGAACATTAGGACATTTTAAATTGCACTGGTGGTTTTTGAAAAATATGTCAGCTATGTATTTGTATAATTATGATGCTTCCATATTGGGTCCTTGAATCTTTTCTATTGAGCGAAAACCTTCCTTAAGATATTGTAACTTTTCTTTATTTATCGTCTTCGAGTTTTACTTGTTTGTTTTCAACCTTTTTGCTTAGCTTCATTACAAAAGTGAAGTTACGTAGATACTTTTTCATTTTCACTTTAGTTGCTATCCTTTTAGTGTTAATGGTTCCTGAATTATTATTTTTTTATTTGGGAATGTTTGATTGTTAAATAGGAAAGAGATCAAAGGTACAAGGAACTGGGATTGAGGGATAAAATTACCCTCAGCAGTGGGCGGTTTCTTCTTGGTAACAAGTATGCTTCTTCCAAAGTCTTTGGCCTTATTTTTCTATGATTGTGCTTAATCATTAGTTTGGTGTTTGCCAAGTGATTCTTTTGCTTCTTCCATTCTGTACGCTTGACTATTCTGGTTTTCATAAGTCTTATGCTTGCAAACTGCAAAGTCATCAGCTTCATTTCCTGATTTACTTCTAATTCTAGTCTCACAAGATTCATGTTGTGCCAGCTTTAGTTACACTCTGATCAAACGATTTCTATTCTTTATTTCAGCGTTCTTTTCGCTGCCTTACTGCTGCATTCTGATTATAAAATTTTACCACTCGACTTCACAAACCAAATATTACAAACCATTCGTTCTCTTGCAAGAAGAGAGTGCTAAATCATTCAAGTCATTCTAACCATATTCCCATAAAGACGTTCCTGGAGCCCCTGATAATTCCTAAATATGTGTTATCGATTTTTATATTCAGCAAGTGTACGGATCATAACAAGTAATATAGTAGTTATTTGAGTCCGGATTATCGTTCCCACGAGGACTATATTTTATGACTTAATCAAATTTTTCTAACTTCCATTTGATGAAAGCAAATAAAGAATTATATATTGTTATGAATTTTTGATTTGAACACTTGAAATTAATTAAAATGAATACAAAGATTGATTGAAAATTCAAATATTGAACATATATTAGGGCATAACAGTTTCACCTATTGATCACTTTTAAGTCTTAAATCAAGATTCAAAAATCTAATGAAATGTTCGATCAAATTTCTCTATTGTATACAATTTACCCCTCTCGAGTTCTCATTGAACCTATTTAACTATTTTAATCTATCACTATGCGAATCGACCTTAATTAAACGAACTATTGGTTTTAAGAATTCATATAATGATCGCAATAATTAGTATATGTATCTCTACAAGTTATACTAATTTACCGAATTTTACTATGTGGTCTAAATCTCAAACTTATCTCTCGATTCGTAAAAGATTCATAAAATCATCAAATTAGTGATCAAGTAATTAACGCATTAAACTCATAGCAAAATCAACACATTTATGATAAAATAATAAGAATCTTGAATAAAAGAAATAAAGGGTCCCAAGAATATTACATTGTTCGCCCTAATATGAAATTTAGCTCATAATAACGGAAGAAAAACAAAAAGTCGTTATTGAATACATTATCGAATTTTGAATAAAAATGTAAAAAAAGAGATTAATCTTGCACCAAAATCTTCTTCATCTTCCAATAAATGTTTCGAAACTTGAATTTCTTGACTTTTTTTTTCCTTTGATTTACACTCTTCAATCTTTAGTTGTATTCTCCCCCTCTCAATGTGTGCAACCCCCATACAAGTGTCAATAACTTGCATTTATATTTCTCCCCACGTATGAATATAGGGTTTCTTGTAGGCTCAAAATTGGGCAGAAAAAACGGATACCTGTCATCTACTGGCGTTGCCGCAGTGCCGTGTACGTCACAATACCCTGTGGCGTTGCGGCGCTATACTTCTATTTACTTCTCGACTCGAAGCGCCACTCCTCTGGTGTGGTCCCTTCTTGGCGTTGGGGGGCGCCACTTTTCCTTGTTATTGTGATTTGACTCTTTTGCCCTTTTTGTTCCTCTTTTCTCCTTTGATCCATGCCAATAGCCTTGTTTTCTCTTTTCTTTCCCAACAAAACAACACTAATAAACACATTAAAAACATTCACCGCTCGTAATATCTTGCTCATAATTAAGTTAAAAATGGAANGGGGGCGCCACTTTTCCTTGTTATTGTGATTTGACTCTTTTGCCCTTTTTGTTCCTCTTTTCTCCTTTGATCCATGCCAATAGCCTTGTTTTCTCTTTTCTTTCCCAACAAAACAACACTAATAAACACATTAAAAACATTCACCGCTCGTAATATCTTGCTCATAATTAAGTTAAAAATGGAAAAAAACTCGTGAGTAAAACACACTCGTCAAATACCCCTAAACTTAACGGTTTGCTAGTCCTCGAGCAAACACAAAGCAAACGAAAGTACTAAGAATCATACTACAAAACTTAGTCATATAACTTGTCCTTTAGCTCAGTATCAAGAACATTATATCAATTCACGAATGACTTCAAAATCACAATACTAGAGTCAAACTTCCACTTACCTAATGCAAAACAAGTGTGTGAATAATCAAATATAATGCCGTACATTCACAAGTTAGTTCACGTCCCAACCCTATGTAGTCAATTTTATCCTTTCTACGTTCGTAGGATTCACACCCCCAAACTTGTTTCTTTCATTCTCTCTCCGAAGGTGTAATTCTAAAGTTTAGTTTATTTGATGGGTTCCTTACAGCACTTAAATTTGGTTTAGTCTAACCAAAACTTCAACAATTCATTCACGTGATGATTCTCCCACAACAATCAAGTTTTTACCAAGTGATTCAAACCTACTAGTTATCTAGTCCCCTAACGATCAGTTCTTACTTGGACACTTGCATATAATTTCTTTCTTTTTGATGTTTTCTTTTCAGCCCAATATTGACCTCATCCATTTTTCTCTTCTTGACCCTTATAGCGAGCTTTTAGTCGATAACTCTCAGGCTTTTGAATATCAAAGGATACCTGGTTTCAAGACACCCCTATGTATTTACTAACTTGAGTAAAAAAAGTGCTGCGTGAGGCATAATCTCAATAAGTGCAATACTTGTTTTCTATAAAAGTAAAGCAAAATTTATCAGGGTTAGATCCCTAGCATTTGGTCATCACCAAGCTTATACAAGTAAGTCAAAGACATTCCAAACAAATCTTTTTCACATGCACGGAATCACCACAATCTTAAATCGTTTCTTTTACCGACTAGAACATCTAAAATTATTATATATAGGTGAAATTGTTCTGCCCTAATATCTGTTCACTATTTGAATTCTCCATCAATCTTTTGTGTGCATTTTAATTAATTTC
>CAIGRN010148289.1:0-12221 GCA_903798345.1 Fraxinus anomala
AACTTACTAAAATAATAAAAGATTGTAATAAATTAGAATCCTAGTGAAATAAGGAAAATTTGAGGAAAATGAAATTTTTGCGTAATGTACAATGCTGAAGCGAACTTTTCTTAAGGCGTGGATACGCCTTACTAACCCGAACAGATGTTGAAGTGAACTTTTGTGAAGGAATGCGAATTTTGGGCCTCTATCTTTCTTTGCTTGAATCAAGTTGCTCCAACCCGTTTCGACCATCGACCCCATCATGAAATTTGCTCCATTCTTTGCCAAGATCACAATGTCGTCAACCGTAGCTTGAACGATCAATCCCATAGTCTCTTTCACCCGCTTTGCTCTCGAACGTGTCATCGGACCTCTTTTTATAATCAACGGGTCTCGTCTAAGGCTCGGCTTCGTCGGGCTCAACTCCTAGATCATATCATATATGAAGCTAAATTTCACTTAGGGTTCCCAACCTTCATAAGTAGGACATTCATGTCCCAAATTTTCAACTATGTGCATTTAGTACTCTATCATGATGGAAAACATATATTTAACAGTTAAATGATGAAGCAATGTGCACATATGGCTAACTAAAGGCATAAAATTGTCTAAAAAAACATTTACTGTAATTTAAGTAGTCAAAGTCAACAATTAATTTTAACCACATATTAATAAAACTCACAATTTTTCAATGACAATATTGAAAATTATGCAATTATGGAATGTTATCAAAGTATGAGAACGCTTAGAGAATAATAATAATAAGATATTGAATGATTAATTTTTTTCACAACTTTGCAAATTTGATCATGCCCCCTTACTCAATGTTTGCATCTGTCATTATAGGGGAGTCTTCAATTTTTCCTCTTTGCCACTCTCTTTGCATACTTAGTGCTATATTTTCTTACACTTAGAGCAATAAACATGATTCACGAATCCAAGGTGGCCATGGTGAAACAAAAATCAAATTGGGTGGTCATGATGATACTAAGTATAAAGTTGAATGACTATTGGTGAAATTAATCCGAATAAAAACTAATCACCAAAGAAAAACCAGGGCTAGTAAAAAGTAAAGAAAAAAGTGCTTTTCATCTTCAGATGTGCATAAAGCAAGCCTAAAAGGCTTATTACACTTTCAGGTGGACGCTAACATCTGCAATAAGTAGTCAAAGAAAATCGCTTAACTAGACTGGAACTGTCCTAATGTCATTACCACCTTGTGCCCTCAATTCTGTTACATTTTCATCTTCCTCGTTCTCTTTCGACATTTCCTCCAACGATTTTCCCTTCGATTCGGGCACCAACAACGTGAACAACATTCCGAGGAAGTTGACACAACCGAGGACAATAAGCGCATTCCTAATACCAATACCAGGAGGATATCCAGCATCAGTCTTGTTTGGATCAGTAGGCTGTGCTGCGTATAAAAACCCGAACGCTCCAATAATGGCTCCTGCCTTGCCTGCAGCTGCTGATATACCATGGCACGTCGACCTAAGCCTGGCCGGGAAAATTTCAGCTGGGACGACAAATGTGGTGGCGTTTGGACCGAAATTGGCAAAGAAGAAAGTGAGAGAGTACATGATCACGAATCCAATTCGGTTCTCTCTATGTGTCCAGTGGGTGTAAGGAATGGCCAAGGCAAACATAAACACTGTCATGAAGAAAAATCCCATTAATTGGATTGCAAATCTTCCGATTTTGTCTATGAAGAATACTGTAAACCAATAGCCAGGTACAGTACTGCAAAGAGCAATAAGAGTTTGAGCCCTTGCAATTCTGTAAACTTCATCCAATGCATTCATGGTTTGAGCTGGAGGGATCCATCCAATTGCACTAAAAATATCCTTCTGGAAAAGATTTTGACTGTAAAAGGCAATATCCAGTAAGAACCATGTACTCGTAGTTCCAAGTAAGTGAAGTCCATGGCGCCTAAGGAATTCCTTTGTAAACAATCCAAAACTATTCACTTTTTCCTGAGCAAACTTTTCAACTTTTTCCTGTTCTGCCTCTAGTTCAACTTGCAGTACTTTGGACATATCAGCAGCGGCCTGTTTGGCATTCTTGGCAACTAAGGCCGTGTAACGGGCAGTTTCAGGCATCTTCATGCGCCAATAGTAAGTGAGAGCGGCAGGAAGTGCACCGAACATAAGAATTATACGCCACACATAGTCAGCTTCAGGAACAGTCGAAGCAAGAGCGTTATCTTGATATGCAGGGGCAGGATATCCCGCCTTAAACGCTGCGGAAACGATAATTGCCACCATTCCACCAGCCAAAATCCCAAAACCTTGCATTGCGAAAACTGCAGCAATGAACGCTCCACGAGTCTTCTTGTTGGCATACTCGGACATGATTGTGGCAGAAAGTGGGTAGTCGCCACCAATGCCAAACCCGAGCCAGAATCGAAAGAAACAGAGTGTAGCCATAACAGCCTTAGGCTCGTCTCCAAAAGAAAGCCCAGAAGCCACTGACGCGATGACCATAAGCATAAGGGTCATGCCGTAGACCTTTTTCCTGCCAAGTTTGTCCCCAAGCCACCCGAAGAAGAGTTGGCCGGCAAGTGTACCACAAAATGCGACACCATTGACAGCAGCCGAAACATTTGGAGGCAAATTCCCCGGCTTTGCTGCCCCGTTTTCGTGGTAGTATATGCGGCCGAGCAATTTCGTTACTAAAGAGATGCAGAAAAGATCATATGCATCAGTGAAAAACCCCATACCAGCAATCACAATTGCAGTGAAGTGGTACAATTGAGTTTTCGCCGCATCAAGTGCATTAAGCACATGCAATTGTTCTCTAGCCATGACTACCTCTCAAACTCGTATTTCTGGAAAAATGAACACAATTATCAGTACCAAACATGAAGATACTTGACAGTATAAGAAACAACAGGCTTTCACCTCATTATCCTAATAATTTGAAGAAGACAAAAGCAGGGATATTTTGGAGAGTTTATGCATGCATACAAGTTTTAAAAATTGACTGACATAGGGAACATGTGAAAGCATGCTAGAAAGTCAATATTAGTATAAAAATAAAATTATTTTAATGATCATAGTCTTGATAATAATTAACATCTGTAGCAGAAAAACTGGACTTATAAAGAAAACAGTTTTGACTTTATTTGTTTAAATAGAGTAAATTTCAACGGAGAAAGCGCTAATCATGTTTGAATCTTTGAACCTGGGATAATAAAATATTGCAATTAATGGTCCTTTTTCTTGTAACTCGGGACTCTTCTCTGGAGACAAGTTAGAATTCCAAAAGCATATCAAAACGTCGCTAATATTCATTGAGCTCTGCTACTCAAACAGGAGCTATTACCAGGGCTTTAAACAGGGTGCATCTGAGGTATGCACCTCAGCACCTGTTTAATTTCCTTGTCAATAGCCATGTTTGAGTAGCATTAGTTATTTTCATTACATCTAGCAGTTTGACAATTCTTCTAAAAAGCTAAAAGGGGTTTTTTAAATTTAAAAGTCGTTTTTGAAATCATTTGACTAATTTTATGAAAGTGTTTATTCTAATTTAAAAAGTTTTTAGATGAAACTAATCCAATGTGTTTTCATACATAAATTTAGGTTACTTCTTTTTAAAGATCTCTACAAGATGCAAAAGCAAAAACAAAAGTCATGTCATCTAGATTCGAAGCGGCAAAACACAATTTTTACAATCGACTCTAATTTTATTAAAAAGAGAATAATATGTTATCACAACGTGGAAGTATCCAAAACTGCCAGAGAAAATGTCAAGAGAAAGCATAGAAGGAGACTTTTCAACTGAGGAAACAAAGCATGTGAACCTCTTGAGCTAGTAGACAATATAGTAATTGTTGTGATTATGAATTAGTGTAAAAGACAAGGGAAACAACAAAAGGCAAAAGATACATCATTTCATGGGTTGTTCTAGACTAGATTAACCTTCGTAATCTGTACAAATGCATATTAACCTAAACATGTGACAGGTGTATTATCATCCACAAAACCAGAAGTAAATTTTGAGTTCCATTTGATATTTCAATAATGCTATTTTGTATAATCTTGATTAGTGTGTTGATGAAAAATTATTGACTTCAAAAATAACATTTTGTTAAAGCTGTTCAATAAGAGTATGTCAAGTGATATTTTGTTAACAAAGTAGTCAATATGATTGTAAATCAAGCATGATAAGACTTGACGAAACAATTGAAATATTGTGTACAATCATGTTTGATATACAATGTTGTTGACGACATGTCACGTTACATGTTATATTGGACAACTTAAAAAATAATTTATCTTTCTAATCAATACTTTTTTACCAAATTTTTTTTTTTACAAATAGATTTATCTTATTGTGTATGTACGTTTCCAATAGAATCTAATCCCGTGCCAATCACACTTATAAGCATTGTCCTTTTCCAGATGTAGCAATTCTCGAGAACTCACTTCTTTTGTGGCAATTCTCGAGAACTCATTTCTTGAACTCAAAAGACTATTCAAACTATGTAGTCAGAAGTAAATTCAAACTTGGCTACGTGCCACATAAATGCAGTATCCTCTTTTTTCTCCATCATTATTTCAAAATTTTTATTTTCTCAAATTTATTTTTAATTATACATTTTTTAATAAAATAATATAACAAGAAAATTCAGAACTTTTTTGAATCACCACATTCTTCAAAAAATTATTATGCTAAAATACTTTTTTTTTTATATCAAACACACATTTTAATGAAGTTCAAAAAGGAGCTAGGACACGTCTCATTTAAAAAATCTATTCTCAAGATTCAAATGATAAATGCCCGTGACTTCAAAAAGTCAACCAAAACAAGAGGGGGGAAAAAGGCATAAATCCTTTGATTTCTCATTTCTCACGTAACCCCTTAACCCCTCAAAAGGACATGTTTGAACTGTAGTATAATGAGCACGATTTTAACAATTTTTTCTCGTTTCATATTGTCCAATACTGTATAGTTGAAGCTTTAATCTCTCCATGCCCATATTTGATTATACTCGAACTCTATAGTCTGACAAATTTACTTTTAACATGCATGGAAATTTCAAATTATTTAGCTAAGAAAGAATTACAAAGAACAACATTGAAACTGACAATTCCAATAGTGAATAACTAACCTCAACAGTATTCTTCAGAAATTCCCAGATCAGTTTCACCTCCAAGAAAAGATAACGAAGTAATTTCACAATTTAAAAAAATTCCTAAGAAGTAAAATTGAACTATTGCACTTATTATGGATGAATTGAATCAAGAACAAGAGGGGTGGGGATGTAACTGAGTATGGAGGGAAAGAAGGGTTGGTGCCGTATTTAACTGCGATGGAGCTGCATGTGAAAGAATATATTCCCATCCCAGTTTGATAGTCTTCCGCTATGATTTTGCCACGTGTAGTCATGGCCCACTGAAATGTGGGTCCAGTACAGTTAGGAACATGGGATTTTGACTGACTGTAAGTATTGGTCAATGGTGTATTTTTCTAACACGTGTGCCTTTTGGCCAATTCTACTTAACTTGTGTTGACTGTCTATTGTTTTTAGATTTTAATTTTCAAAACGCCTTTTTTTTTAAATATTTACGTTACTACAAAATTGCAAGAAAATGTCTCTAAATGTGTTAGTATAATCTAAATGATCAACAGAGAATGATAAAGAAAGAGTCTTGAAAGGTAATTAAATAAATTATTAATTAGAACGATAAAAAAACTACTTCTGATGTAAATTCGGTTCTTGTTCGATCTTGATAAAAGTTGTAATAACGGTTTTAGTTTGAGATTGACGAAGAATGATGAAAAAAAGTCTCGAGAGGCTATCTCAAAATTAAATTGTGATTGAAAAGAGCATAATACTATAATTTTGCGTTCAAAGTTACAAACAATGTATAATTAATGATAATATTTAAGTTAAACACGGTACTCAACAATAATTGACGTTGACTTCCTAAATAGATTCTCACTTACTACAAGATTCAAAATGATTCATCGTAACACAAGATAATAAGAAGGCAATTAATGTGAACATTAGACAATAACTAAATATCCTATTACATTTAATCTACACATTTTTTAGAATTATTAAATGCATCTTAGTCATAACATCCAGCTGTCACCAAGGAGGTCGACATTGAATCATGGATCTTGCATCCTAGCTCTTAAACATTGATTAGTTAATTATTTAGCCCTTGTTTGAACCATATTTTTTTCATCAAAAAACATTCTTCTACAGCGATTTGACCTATTTCAACAATACATTCTTCAATAAAAATAATATTATGGGCAAATCTATAATTTTTCCTTACCTTTTAGAGCCCGTTTGGTGCATATTAAAATGAGAGAATATTTTTTTTTTGAAGTGATGTGATAAAAAATATGTTGTTGAAAAAAAAAAGAAAAAATTATTGAAATGACGGAAATTATTATTTTATTGAAAAATGCGTGATTGAAAATGAGTAGAATAATGAAAATGAAAAAAATAATGTGACTCAAACAAGAGCTTAATCACATATTCTCCATTTTGACAATATTACAAAATGTATTTTTTGAAAAGAAAAAGAAAATGGAGCTCAAACAATCCATTAATTAAACTTAGCATTAATCGATACAACAAGGGTGAAATGCGACCCAAGTATTCTAGCCTGCAAATTGCAGACAAACCAAGGTATTGAAACAAGAATTGATTCTTAAGATCGAAAATCGTTCGATGGATCGTCATGGTCTTAATCACAATTTCTTATCTTAAGGATTTTCAGGAAAGGCAATAGTAAAACATACTCATGTAACTATCAGGTGGTTGATTGATTTGGTAAATAAAATATTGTCTTGTGCCTTTCTTTTGGTCTAATCCTTATATTACTAATTATTTTTATGAATGAAACAGCCGGTTATATTAATTAAAAATATATTATAAGAATTTAAAGCTTGTTTGTCTCCCATTATTGGGAGAAGAATGTAGTTTTGAATAGTATTTTTTAGAGAATGTTTTGTTGAAATTTAAAGTAACTTTATTGGTTTGTGTGTTTTTATTGGGTGAATATGTAGTGGAGAATCTTACTATAGGAAACAGAGTTTTAGATTAATGGTAAACAAACATGGTCTTAGTTAATTAAATTCGTGAGGTAGGAACAAATAATTGCATTTAAAGGGAATATAATAGGGCCATCATTAACCAACGCGCGGAAGAAGTGATTTCTTTCAAACAAAAAAAAAAGTCAATTTTTGTTAATTATTATTATTATTTTATTATTATTATTATAAGGAAAAAAAAGAAAAAAAAAGTCTATTTTTGTTAATTATTATTTTATTTGTTTGTTTTCATTGCTTCTCTGAATCTCTTCACTTCTATCAATATAGTTTATAGAGGCATGAGAGTTGTATAAGCACAATATGTGCGTCGACTTTTGTGCATATGAAATATAAATAAGCTCTACAACCATTGATGCATACGGGTGGTGATAATGGATGTTTTAGAAAGGCCTCATTTGTGGTGGCTGTCGAGGTGATGGCAAAGATGAGGAGAGAGTGTTGTTGACGATGTTCGATTAAATATGTTTTTGGATATATTTTTCCATATTATCAACTTAGTACAGATACTGAATTAAAATCTCGTTGTCATATATTTAAGAAACTTGTTTATGTGTTAGGCTTCTAAAAGAAAAAAATAATTTGCATATAAAGTGTAGTATTGAAAAAAAATTTAAAATGGATAAGCTTATGTTGGATATGGGATGTCTCTCTATTCTAATCTCTTGGGCTTGTGTGTGTTGCTTGGGCCAACCGATTTGCTGCTTTGTTAAGTGGTGTAATCTTGGCTCTACACGTGATACATTTTGGATTGTTGGATGGAGAAACTAAAGGGTTATTTTCATCTCTTTTCTGGACTCTTCGATAGTTAAATTGAGTCATTCTGTATTCTAGGGTTTTCTCTTGGTTTTCTCTCTCGAGTGGTTTTCTCTCTGGTTTTTAGTTCTTGAGATACTTTGGTTGTGATCTTTGTAATATTTTAGTGATATTCTTGAGTGTATTGTGTATATACTAGTATAGTGGAGTGAAATCTTGTATATGAGAGGCTAGAGAGAACATTGAAGAAATTGAAGGTATCTTCATACATTTGTAAATCTGAACTTTGTGATTTTCTTAGTGGATTCAAGCTTAATCTACTCAGTAGATGCTCAACGGGTGAGTAGGCTATTTAGCTGAACATCTGGGCTCCATAAGGGGCGCAACATTCTTCGTGTTCTCATTTTATGATTCTACGATTTTATGATTTTTTGTTTGTTGTTACAAAATGTTGATTCTGGACCAACAAGTGGTATCAGAGCTTCCTTTTATGGAGGATTAGGGTTTTTCAGTTAAAATCACCTTTGTAGATCTAAATGATTTTTCAAAATCTTGTTTTCTTTTTTGGGGAAATAAATTTGTGATTTTGAATCTGTGTGTTTTTCATTTGCTCCTCGATCCAACTTTTAATTGGATCTTTTCTTCGAAAAAACCCACCGATTTTGAGTGTTTGACTATCAAGATTTTTTGATTTGTGTTTTTCTGTGTGAAAAATGCTTTTGTGGATTCTGCCTTCTTGAGATCTTGTTTCTCTTGCTGAGTCTTTGGTGTTTTTAGGTTGTAACTCGTTACTGAGTTGAGATTCTATGCGAACTCGTTCTGAGTTACTATGAGTTGAGTTGACTCACTTTGATTCTTGCTGAAGTTATCCTTACTCTTTCCTGATCACATTGAGATGCTAGGACTCATTGGTTCCTGGTATTCAATTGTGGTAAACTGAACCGGTTATAGTATTTTCTCATACTCCTTCTCTGAAACTTTGAGGTTTCAGCTCTGGTAATACTCCTTCTCTGAAACTTTGAGGTTTCAGCTCTTGTATAATTCTCTTAACTCTACTTATTTCTTTTTTCAAATTATTCATTGCATTATCTGTTTTTGATTCGGTTATTAAGGTAATTAGCTCTCCTCAGCTTTCCTTTGTCCAAGATCTCATTGAGGATCTGGGAATCTGAGGGAGTAAATATTCAAAAGGGTTATCACTCCTTAAACATGTCAAACTGACAAGTTTGTGTAAATATTTGCTTGCTAATTATATTGCTAGTTCTGTTATTATTTTTGTTACACTTTCTATACTGTTGCACTTTGTGTGAAACATAAACTTGAATACTTTGTAAGTTTGTTTGTAATTATGACTTCTGCACATAAGTTTGATGTAGAGGTTTGGAGAGGGACATGGGATTTTAGCCTGTGGCGTCAAAAAATGAGGGTTCTGTTGTTACAACAGAAATGTCTACTGCTATTGATGGTACTTGGCCTACTGAGTTTAGTGTTTATAGGAGACAATAGTTAGATGAGATTGTCTGGAGTTCTATATTCCTTCGTCTATCTGATACTGTGATTACAAAGGTTGGAGAAATTACAAATACCCAGAGTCTTTAGGCTAAACTTGAATCTCTATATCTAACTAAATCCATGCCAAAGAAATGCTACCTGCTAAGATAATTCTATAACTTCAGATTTGATCCCTCCTCAAATTTGGAAGATAATATTGATAAATTCACAAAATTGGTATATGAAATAACAGACTGTGATAAAGAACTATCTAAGGATCAACACGTTGTTACTTTGTTAAATGCCTTGGGTAATAGGTACAGAGACCTAAGAAATGCCTTAGAGTATGGGAGAACTGAACTTGCTGTTGATATTGTAATATCATCTCTAAGAAACAGAGAACTGAATTGAAAACTGAAACTAAAAATTCTAAGTTTAGAGAATGATTAAATATTAGAGAGAATGTTAACCAGAACAAGAAAGGAAAACAATGCAATAATAATTCTCTTAAGAAAGGGAAATCACAGTTTCCTAAATTCAGAACTCAGAACAAGAATCAACTCATATCTAAGATGCAAGACAGAAAATGCTACTATTGTGGGAAGACTGGACATCTCATAAAAGATTGCTTTAAGAAGATATCTGATATGAAATCTAAATTGAATGCTGATGGATCTGCAGACATTGTTTGTAATAATGAATTTGATATACAAGGTGTTGTTCTTGTTACTACAACTAAANAATGCTGATGGATCTGCAGACATTGTTTGTAATAATGAATTTGATATACAAGGTGTTGTTCTTGTTACTACAACTAAAATGGGTTTGAATGAGTGGGTGCTGGATTCTGGTTGTTCTTTCCACATGTGTCCTGTTAAAGAGTGGTTTGTTGACTTTAATGATCTTAGTGGTGGTCAAGTTCAAATGGGAAATAATATGACTTGTCAAATTAAAGGGATTTGAAATCTGAGACTCTTACTGGACAACAATTATATTCTTGAACTACATCAGACAAGACATGTTCCTGATCTTCAAAGAAACTTAATTTCTTTGTGGCAATTGGATGATGAATATGAAATAAAAATTCACAATCCAGAATGGGTTTAATCAGAATACTTAAAACAGATAATTTCCTCTCCTAGATCTAATGGTATTTTCATACTGCAAGCTAAACCTTTAGTTGGCAACAACTCTGGAGTTGTGAAGTCTCAGACTGATAAAGCCTTGATTTGGCATAGGAAATTAGACCATATTAGTGAAAATGGATTGATGATTTTGAACAAATTAAGATGTTTTGGAAAAGATAATATTGAAAGTTTTAAATTTTATGAAGATTGTATTGTCGGACAAAGTAAACTACCTTTCAAAATTGGAATTCACAAATCCACTTTAATTCTTGAGTATTTACATGCAGACCTCTGGGGACCTGCTTTGATAAGTAACTTAAGTGGTTTCAGATTTTACTTATTAATTGTGGATGATTTTTCAAGAAAAATTTGGACTTTCCTTTTCAAAAACAAATTTGACATTTTTCAAAACTTTAAGCAATGGAAACTTATGATTGAAAATCAAACTACTAAAAAGGTTAAGGCACTTAGGACAGATAATGGCTTGGAATTTAAGCAATGGAAACTTATGATTGAAAATCAAACTAACAAAAAGGTAAAGGCACTTAGGACAGATAATGGCTTGGCATTCTACAATTATGAATTTGATCTTTTTTGTAAAGAATGTGGACTTATAAGACATATAATAGTAACATACACTCCTCAACAAAATGGTAGTGCTGAGAGGATGAATAGAACCTTATTGGAAAATGTGAGATGTATGTTACTCAGTTCTAATCTTCCAAAATTTTTCTGGGGTGAAGTCGTAAAAACAGCCATTTATCTAATAAATAAAATTCATTCAAGTGCTATTCATTTTCAAATTCCTGAACACTTATGGTCCGGAGAATCTTCAAATTATTTCAAATTAAAGGTATTTGGTTGTACTGCATATGTTCATCAAGATGCATGCAAACTAGAACTCAGATCTCAAAAATGTATTTTTTTGGGGTATGGAGAAAAAACTAAGGGTTATAGACTATGGGTAAGAGAGAAGAATGAGTATAAAGTCATAATCAGCAGAAATGTTGTATTTGATGAAAATCAGTTTCCATGTAAAGCTTTCTCAAGTCAGAATACTAATCATCCTACTCAAATTAAAGAAACTGTTTTGGAAAATCAAGATCAAAGCAATTCTGAACCTGAAAATTTGATTGAGGTGGAGTCTACTCAATCAGCAACTGATCAATCTCTAAATGAATCTGAAACTGAAGAATATTCTCAAGATATTTCCCTTGATAACTATCAATTTGTCAGAGAAAGGGGTAGAAGGAATATGATCCCTTTTACTAGAATTAACACTGATGAATTTGTGACTTTCTATTCTGAACTGGAATCTGTTAATTTTAAACTTGTGACTTATGAAGAAGCTATAAACAGTAAAGATTCTAAGCTTTGGCTAGAAGTCATGCAAGAGGAAATGGATTCTCTTCTTAAGAACAAAACTTGGGTTCTTGTTGATAAACCTAAACATCAAAAGATAGTTGATTGCAAATGAGTTTATAAGATTAAAGAAGGTGAATCCGATACCCTGGGGAAAATGTACAAGGTTAGACTTGTTGCTAAAAGATTCACATAAAGAGAGGGTATTGATTATAATGAGATTTTTTCACCTAATGCAAAATATATATCTATCAGAATTCTACTTGCCTTGACATCTCATTTTAACTGGGAATTAGACCAGCTTGATGTTAAGACTGCCTTCTTAATTGGTGACCTTGATGAAATCATATACATGCATTAACTAAAAGGTTTTGAATTACATTCAAAATATTAACATGTTTTTTTTTGTTAAAGAAGTCTCTTTATGGC
>CAIGRN010148292.1:0-21263 GCA_903798345.1 Fraxinus anomala
CTACAAATATAATTTAAACTTTCTAAGACGAATTTCTACTTCACCATTCTTATAATTTATTATTGAGTTAAATTCATCAATGACTACTCAACTTTATCTTTTATATCATCATGATCACTTAATTTGATTTTATTTAACTATGACCACCAACTTTATATTTAGTGTCACTATAGCCATTTAATTTCATATAATATTTCACCATGTCTATCAAACTTCTTTTCACCATTTTCATTAATTTTAAAATGGGTAAAACGATAAGTTTGAATAAATTTAAAAAAATTAAAATAAAAACTTATTTTAAAAAATGTTACTTAAGAAAATAAAATAAAATAAAAACTTATTTTTCTAAAAAATGTTACTTAAAAAATAAAATAAAAAAATTTAAAAAAAGTTACTTATAAAAATAAAATAAAATAAAAACTTATTTAAAAAAAGTTACTTAGAAAAATAAAATAAAAAGTTATTTTTTAAAAAAAGACATTCCTTAAAAAAATATTTTAATTAAAATAGAAACTTATTTTAAAATAAATGTTTTTAAAATAAAAAAAATATTATTTTTTTAAATTTATTATATATATATAATACAAAATTACCGTTTTATTCCTTTTAAAATGAGTGAAAATAGTGAAAAAAATATTTTGTGTCCATGTTGAAATGTTATATGAAATTAGATGGATATAAAGAAACGTTATATGAAATTGGATGACCATAATGAAATAAAATCAAATTGAGTGGCTATGGCGACATTAAATATAAAGTTGGGTGGCTATGGTGAATTAAAATTAAATGGATGACTATAATGACACTAAATATAAGGTTGAGTGGCCATCGATAAATTTGTATTATTATATGACCTTTCAACCTTCACTAGGTGGGGACTTGAACAATAATGTAAACAAATAAACATAGAGACCGTTCAACAACGCGTATAAATTAAATTCTTCAAATACATAATTTTGGTGATTGATGCAAGCAGGAACTAGACCTTTAAAAAGTTCCACAATGTAGTGGCGGGTCCAAATTTGCTGGCCTTATCATCAAGAAATAATGATAAAACAAGCATCGTTCTAGAATATTATAATTTGTCTAAAGAGTGAAAAAATAGATGGAAAATAGAAGATAACAAAGAAGTCAATAGATTTGTGCGTATTTTATAGAAAATCAAAGCTCCATATTTATACGCTACAATTGGGGCTGCAAGGATACAATGATCATTTATAAATACTATTTTATTTACACACTCCACCTTAGATGACTATTTACATAACAATTGTCTCATTAAAATATTGTTTGACAAAAATTCGATGGGACAAAAATGCTAAACAAATAAAAAATAGAGTACAAATAATTTGAAATAATAAAATGTTACCTCATTAAAATATTGTCACGAAAATCCAATAAGACAAAATTTGATTAAAAAAAAAAAAGTATAGGTACTCCCCTAATTTAAATAAATAAAAATTCTTATATCAAATCATTTATGTTGTGTATATCAATATTTTCAATACTATAATTCTGGTGAAGCATGTTTTGTATTGTCTTATTATAACTTTCAAGCAATATCATCTTCGTAGATGATATTTATCAATCTTTGTTTGTCTTTAGTCTCATGATGATATGTTGAGAAATATATTGTGTTGTTGCTCCTTTCGAGAGTCGTACATAATTTGTAAGAGATAAGAATATTATTTTAATAGGAATATGTCTTATAGGTTATAAATATCATTATGCAAAGGATATGTTTCGTTAAAATTTTATTGAGAAAAATCTTGAGGGAAAAATCATAATGAAGAAAAAAGAGTACATTATTCTTTTGAATACACTAAAAAAGTTACTTCATTAAAAACCTCGTCAAGAAAATTCAATGGGACGGAATCTTAGCCAAGGAAAAAAGAATACAAAGCGTATTTAATCCACTTATAATACATCACTTGACTTGTACGGTTTAAACATATTAAATCCTTCAGATATAATATTAATAATCATGCTAAATAAGTTGTCAATAATCGCATTTCAAATTTCGTACATAATTGAGAAAATTAGATATGAACTTTTGATTGCATCTACCATTGTCTTCTGTGAAATTTATTATTTATATAGAGTGCATTGCATGCTACAATTTCATTTTTCTCATTTAATTTTCGCATAAATATATACCTTGATGTGTTCGAACTATGGGTCCAGAAACTTCATGTTGTCATAATAAGTTCAATTGCTAGGATGTAACATTTTATTTGGTCAATCATTTCTTCGGTCAATATGCTTCGATAAATTTATTTCAATATTCTCGCTATTCATCACATGAAGTGGTACATCATTTACAAAAATTTTGTCAACAAATTTTTCTTTTCGATTTCATTTCTTTCTCATGACAATATAATTTATTGAGATATCTCAATTTTCAATATTTCAGGTACTCGAACCTTTTCTGGGGTTTTCATTTTGTTATGTCTATATAATCTCCAAAAGTATACACCTCCTAATGTGATCATTTTTATTATTTGCTCCATTTATCTTTTATAGAATTTTGTCTTGGAATCGAATGTGATTGCACTTCAGATGTGTCTTTGATTAATAAATTATAACGTTAATAATTTTTTTTCTTTTAGGATATCAATTCAAGTTGGATCATTTAAAGATGGTGTAAGATATTATTAATCTCTTTAATTAGTAAATACATTTAAATGAATTTTCTTTCAAACTTATAGTTCGAATTGTCTTTTATGAATATCTAGGTAATATAATGATACATTTGTATATTATTTCCAACTTATTAATTTATCCCCCTAATACTGAGAGAACTATCCAATTAAATTGACAATCAACAAACCGCTTTCTACCCGTTAATACTTGAGATATTGTATAAGAGTTCAAACTAAGCATTTTAATCTCAGTATTCTTTACTTTTCATCTCAGTGTGTTGTGGTTGATCAATTATACATACATTAATGCACTATTGAAATAATTAGATGGAACATTTAGACTCTAACCACAAGCCATATCTAGCGGAAATTTTTTTGATGTTGGCATGACACTATTAGCATTCCTTAAACAGGCTAGGAGCGCTTTGTCTCAATAGTAATAGTTTAGAAATTCATTAAAGACAGTTAACAAATATTAATGTTAAACAACTTATCGTCATCCCAACTAACACTTATTAAAAGTTTGGAATGTAGACTCACTAGAATTAATAGGATACACCGTCTTGATTGAATAATTAGAAAATTATGCTCATAATTTAAAATTTGAACAATATTTTCATAAATTTTAGGTTGGAAACATCATACAATTATCTAGTAGATGTATCATATTATTTAATATAAATAATATCTAGATTATTAACATGGAGAGTGATAGAGCCACATATATCACTATAATTAATTTCCAAGATTATAAGAATTTAGTCCCAACTATAGCTAGTGATGGTCAACCAATATATGATATAGAGAACAAACATTATATGTGAATTTAATGAATTGAAAAATCTTCTTGTTTTTCGTTGAATTTTCATTTAAATTCTCAATTTCGGATAATTGTTGATCCATTGATGGCCCAACTGGTCGTGCGAATAATAATACATTTAATAATTAAATTTTTGGTTCAATACAATGTTTGTTTTAATTATACCAACATCAGTATAGTATCAATCATCACACATTTTAAGAACTTAGTATGTTTTATCTTTAATTTAGTAAAAAATAAAGAGGAAATACAAGACAATGGCCGATCATATATCCATGCTAGCCTTTGACCACTAAAAAAAATAGTTAAAACATATAAAAGGCTAACTTTAATATCAAAATCCAAAAATACCCTCATCTTCACACAAACTGTTTGATAGGAAGGAAAACATATGCCTATCACAATCGGGATCCAGTCGAAAAGGCATCTCTCAATCAAACTCAACGCCGACCACCACACACCGGCCATTATCTTTAACAATGTTAGTTTTATTTTTGGATTATGAGATTGATTTTTCATTTTTTTTTGTTTTAAATTTTTATGTATAATGTTTATTCTTCATTATTTAGGTAGATTATTTGGTGTAGTACATATATTTGCAATTTTTGGAACTTAAACTCTTCGGAAATGACGATTTCGATGAGAAACATTCGAATCTGATCAACTGTGATTCACAGTCGGTCAGACCCACTGTTTTACAGTATGCCTAAAGGCTTTTTTTTTTTTCATTTCTTGTCAATTTAAAACTATTTTTAATTCTTTTCTTTTTATGATAAAATTTATTTTTTTAAAATTTTAATTATATAATATTTATATTCTTTGTTAATTTAATTTTTTCAATTTTAATTAAATAATATTTATATTATTTATTTAAACCTTTTGTTTAATTTTTTTATTACAATTTTTTTTGGAAATAATTTTAAAATTTCTGAATTGTTTATTTTTTTATTTAAAATTATTTTTTTTCGATAGTTAACAATCGGTCGTTTTAAACAGTAGGCCTTAAGGCCCTTTTTTCCATTTTCTTTTCAATTTAAAATTATTTTTAATTTTTTCTTTTTATGAGAAAAAATAATTTTCTAGTTATAATTATATAATATTTGTATTTTTTGTTAATTTAATTGTTTCAATTTTAATTAAATAACATTTATATTATTTATATATTTTAATAATTTCCTTTTATTTAATTTTTTTATTATAATATTTTTTAGAAATAGTTTTAAAATTTCTTAATTATTTATTTTTTTATTTAAAATTATTTTTTTCTACTGTTAACAATAGGTCGTTTAAACAATTGGCCCAAAGGCCTTTTTCATTTTCTTTTCAATTTAAAGGCCTTATTATGATAAAATTATTATTGTTTTCTTTTTATGATAAAATTTATTTTTTTAATTTTAATTATATAATATTTATGTTCTTTGTTAATTCAAATTTTCAATTTTTGGCATCTCTCGTGAGCAATGAAACGATGCATTTACCCCAATGCTTAGTATTCAGGTTGCCTTGTATATGATACATGCAATACCCATGATGTACCTCGAGAAAAACTTGAGCATTGTCATTTATTATACATGGTCATTGATCAGTTACGAAAACAAGGTCCTCGACTTTCTCAATTACTTCAACTTTGTGAAAACCCAACGCATTGATAGATTATTCTCGCTATCGAATATACCGAATGCATGAGGGTAAATTTGGATGTTGGTATCTTGATACGTAGCAATAATTAACTTGTTTATGTATATAACTTTCAGAGTTGTACCATCGACTAAAATTAGGGGTCACATCGCATTTCGAAATTTTCAAATGCATTGTCCAAGAGCCATGAAGAAAACGTAAAACAATTCTCGACCTCTGTCTCAATAAAAAGTGCAGAGTCGGGATTAATTGTACCCATGTTATGGCAATACTTAACCAATTTAGCATAGCTCTCCTTGGTCGAGCCCATTACGTCCTTCAACGCTCATTTTGGCATTTCAAGACTTTTGGTAGCTCATGACCACTCCGTACACTAGACGGACGTCATTAATGATGTCTGGAGGTCTATAGATCATCAGTGGGTCCTGATACTTGTGCATTATCTATTGACCAATAAACCATGCACATGTTTGTCTGTGATCATTTCGACGAATTTTCACTTCGTAAGTATTTTCCTGTGTATACTTGCGACTACAAAAAACTCATTCGTGTCCATCTTTGTCGCTCGTAGACATCAACGGCAACTGTCGTCCAGTCAGATAATCATCAACAATGATTTGTTTGATTTCTTCACTTTGAACTCAAAGTTGTATTTCAGTGCAATTCGGTGCGCAGCTTCCTGCAAATATTTCTTTGTTTCAAACAGTTGCTCGTTATACAAATCCTCATCATTAGGAACCACTCACGAGGAATTAGATAAAGATCGACTCGATCTAGGCCCTGCGCTCTATTGCGTTTTTCTATCGCAAGTGTATGATATCATAATAAGTAATATAGGGGACATTTGAGTCCGCATTATCATTCCCACAAGGACTATACTTTATAACTTAATTAGATTTTTATAACTTCTATTTGATGAAAGTAAACAAAGAATTATGTATTGATGTGAATTTTTGATTTAAATGGTTGAAATTAATTAAAATGCACACAAAGATTGGTTGAGAATTCAAATAATAGATGAAAATTAGGGACAAACAATTTCAGATCACCTGTAAGTCCTAATTCAAGATGTAAGAGCCTAATATAGTGTTCGATCGAATTCTTCTATGATATTCAATTTACCCCACTCGAGTTCTCATTGAGCCAATTTAACTAATTCAATCGCATATCTCTCTGCGAATCTACCATAATTAAAAAAATATTAGTTCTAAGAATTCATGTGATGACCACAATATTTAGTATAGGATTTCTACATGTTATACTAATATACCGAATTTTAGTGTATGGTCTAAATCTCTAACTCGTCTTTCGATTTATAAAAGATTCACAAAGTCATCAAATTAATGATCAAGTAATTTAATGCATTAAATTCATAGCAAAATCAACACAAATATGATAAAATAACATGAATCTTGAATAAAAGACATAAATGCTTTCAAGTAGATTATATCGTTCATCCTAATATAAAGTTTAGCTACTCATAACAAATGAACAAGAAAAACAAGAAGTTGTTATTGAATACATCATCGGATTTTGAATAAAGATGTAGAAATAGAAATTAATCTTGCGCCAAGATCTTCTTCCTCTTCCAATCAATGCTTCAAAATTTCAGTTGTATCCTTATTTTCTCAATGTTTGGAACCCTCTAAAAGTGTCTCATTTATTCTATTTATACTCCCCTACACGTTCTCCCCAAATTTGGAGTTTTTTTGGGCTTTTCGCGGCCCAAAACAGCATAACCCTAAAATTTGCAGCGCAACGCTTAGGCGCATTGATGTAGATCTGGACAACGCCTAATCATTAAGATTGCAGCGCCTAGACGCTGGATTTCTGTAAAAAAAAAAAAATTCTTCTTCTGGGTAAGCACAGTGCCTGGGCGCTTGGGTTATAACGCTTGGGGCGCTGTGTTACTGTATTTTTTTCTCTTTTCCAAGCGCTTTCAGTATGGCCAGTAGGTGCCATTTTGTTGCTTTTTTTTTTTCTTGACTTTGGCTTGTTTGTACACTTCAACATCCCTTTTACATCACCTCACCATACATTTAAAATAACACTAGCAAACACATCAAAAAGTACTATAATCATAAGATTTAGCCAACAATTAAGTTAAATTTGTACAAAACTCGTGAGTTTTTACACACTCGTCAAATACCCAAAAACTTAACAGTTTGTTAGTCCTTGAAGAAACACGAAGAAAAAGATAATTAAAAAGAGAAGGACACACAAACACAAACGTAGTCAGATAGCTTGTAATTTAGCTTGGTTTTGAGAACATTATATCACGTTTATGAATGACTTAAAAAACACAATACAAGCGCCAAACTTCCACTTATTCAATGCAAAACGTGTGTGTGTGTGTGTGTGTGTGTGTGTGAAGAATCAAGTGTAGCATGGTACATTCACAAGTTGGTTCAATTAACAATCCTAATTGGACAATTCTTTTCTTTCTTCGCTCGTGAGATTCACACACCCCAAACTTGTTTTCTTTCATTCTCTCACCATGGCTTAATTCTGAGTTGGTTTCACTTATCAATTCCTTACTGTTTCGTTCCACTGGCAACGTCAACAATTTATACATGTGTTGATTCTCTTTATTCATGAGTGCTTCAACAAACTAGTTTATACTAAGTAATTCAAACCCACTAGTTATCTAGGCCCCCAACAGTGAATTCTTACTTGCACTCTTGCATAAAGTTTATCTCATTTTTATGTTTTATTTTCAGCCCAATATTGACCTCACCTATTTTTCTCTTCTTGACCCCTGTAACGAGCTTTTAGTTGGTAACTCCCTGGGTTTTGAATACCAAAGGGTACCAAGTTTCAAGATACTCCTACAGATTTACTAACTCGAGTAAAAAAAGTGCCGGCGTGAGGCATAAGGTCAATAAGTGTAATGCTTATTTTTTATAAAAGAAAAGCAAAAGGGGTTAGATCACTAGCATTTGGTCATCGCCAAGCTTATACTAGAAAGCCAAAGACACTCCATACAAATCTTTTTCACATGCATGGAATCACCACAATCTTAAATCATGTCTTTCACCAGTTAGAACACACCAAATTGTTGTGTATACGGTTAAAGGATGTTGTAAATCATGGGTTAAGGGGTTAAGCACCTAAGTCATCTATTTAGCCTATGTATATGAACCTTCATGTTCTTGTACAACGTTATACTCAATTTTTGTCATAATCATTGTCACGTTTCCATAAATAAGCAAAAAACTAAACTCAAGAACATGATCCATCCACCATCCACGAATTAATATAAGCTCCCAAATTTATTCAGCCTAACTGATAAGGCTATCTAACTCACACAAGCATGAAATATTATTATTATATAATAATTTTTTTAATAACAAAACACGCAAATCCCACATAGGCATTTAAGTGAATAAACGATATAGGCAAGTAATAGCATCCCCCAAACTTAAACTAAACATTGTCCCCAATGTAAAATTTAAACAAAAAAAAAAAGGAAAGACTTACCTTATAGAAGACATTAAGCATCTTCGCCGTCGTCGTCGGTGTCTTGTCAAGATGGGTCAGGATTTGCTGTGTGATCAGGTAGAAGAACAGGTTGAGGGACTGTTCTGTTAGCATATATTGAAGCCATGACCGTGTTGAACTCATTATCATAGTGGAACTGCTTGTACATTGTATTTTACATCAGATTGATCTGCAGTTGCATGACATGAAGCTGAGCAGCAAGGTCAATATTAAGGTCACCGACTAGGATTGGGCGACGTGATCGGGATGACCGTTCTTCCAGCACAAGGGGTGGTATCGGCTTGAGATGCACAACCTCTTTAGATGGGTATGTTACAACCCCACTTCTGAGACAAAGCTTATAAATTAACAATGGATGCCCCAAACCACCTGTAGTCGACCCTCTAAAAGTATATAGGATGTAATAGATAACTTTTCCAACATCAATTGACAGGCCGGTTTGAATAGCATAATTGAGGGTTGTACGCTCCTTGGTGACCTCGCTTAAATTGTTGCTAGGTATGAGTTTAGCCGAAATGAAATAATCCCAAGCCTTACACCATGAAGTCATACCTGAAGCAGGGAAGCTAATCACATATGTCTCTGGTCTTTTCCAAGAAGTTCCATGTTAGGCTACAATCTGAATGATTTCGTCGGGATCAACTCCCTCTTCGTGAAGCTAAGAATACTCACCGTCCTCAATATTCAGCAAATTATAGAACCTTTTGATGGAGGTTCGATCAAAAGGGATCCATTTACCCCGCACAAACACCCGGAAGTCTCCATGTTTCCTCACATTAGCATAAAATTTCCTAACCACCGGAATTAGTACATGTCGTGGCTATTTGGCAAACTCTTCCAATTTTCGTCGTGCAATCTGCTCAATCATGTAATTGTCAAAGCCTCTTTCAGGTATACAAGTCTTGTGTACCACTAAGTTATTATATAGTTCGACAACTTCGGTACTAATGAATTCACTCCTATCAAAGGAGCTGGAAGAGAAGGCTACGGCCTTTGATCTCTTTTTAGGCGGCATTGTACCTATATAAAAAGATAAGATGCAAATTCTTAGCAAAATAGGTAATAAATATAGAAATACGATAAAACAGGACCCCAAAATACACCAATTTATTCAGCGTTTCAAGCACCAAAATGTATATCAAGAAATGTGTAATGAGAAATAGTATGTGATGGTGTGCACATTGATATAGGTGGTTTGCAAGACAATGTCCACAAATTTCAAAACCAAAAACAATTCCAAATGTAGATGAAACAATTCAAGGACTTAGTTATCTCTAAGTAGACATAAATTTTTACATGGGCAAATTATCAAATACGTAGGGGACAACATAATTTTCCTTCAATTTGCAAAGGGATGTGCTATAATCCAAAACCAAAAAGTGCAGTATGTGTGTGTTCTTGGTGAAACCGTGAAGAAGGTAGAAGGAAAAAAAAAATGAAAAACAAAAACTAGGGAGAATATTTTGGGGGAAGATGAATGCGAAATTGTAAATAGGTAGGGTATGAGTTTAAACTAATGGGTAGGTTATGAGAAAAAGGGGTGGAAATGGATGTTGGAGTTGAAGTGAAGTCAGATGAAGAAAATGAAAAGGAAATTGAGGAAGAGATGGTAGATGATTTGGTGGAAACAAAAGACGCGGGAGGTGAAGCTTCAGACGACGTTGTTCAAGAAATTGATGTGTATTTTGCTTCTGCTATTGATCCCAATACTAGGTTGTGTGTGTTGCAATATCCATTGAGGCCAGTGTGGTGGCCATATGAATTGGAGGACAGATGTGAAGAGATAAGGGTAAAGCCTACAAGTTCAGAATTTGAAGTTGATTTAGCAGTTAATTTTGATTCCAATAACTATGATCGTGATGCTGATCCTAAAGTTTAGATAACAAAGTAGACTCTCGCTTCATCATGGAAACCACCTTACACAAGTGGGTATGATGTTGGGGTTCTAAGAGGAAATAAGTTGCACCTCAATCCTATTCATTCAGCTGTCCAGCTCCGACCACCAATGCATCGACTCAAGCCCAGAAATTCTAAAAATAAGAAAATTGAAACTGGTAATGGTGAAGGTACTGTTAAGGTGGAAGATCCCAATGAAGAAAAACCTTTTGAGGCATCAAAGAAGTAAACCAAGCCATCAGGCCAGAACAAGGAGAGTGGAGAGGATTGGGTTCCTCTCAAATACCATAATGCAAGGAGTGTCATTGCGAATAGATATCTACAAAAGATGGCAGCACAAGAAAGTTCGACTATTAATGTTTCTTTGAGCTCGTGTGATTATCTAATAGATTGTGTCTTGGCGCCTCTAATGAGAGATCCAGATCTAAAGTTCCTACAGGAAGGTTTTTGATGACTTTACCACTAAAAGAATGGTGCAAAACTTAGCTTCTTGAGGGTTCTCCAATTCATCGATTTGACGCTCTAAAGCACCTAGCTCCAGATGAGCTTGTTGAATAAGTTTTGGAAGTCCTGTAGGAATATGCTCGATTAGTCCAAGGAATTTTGGTTCCACAAAGTTCGCTGGTCTATGGAACAGATTCAGGAATTGAAGTTTTAGCCAGGGACAACATTCCTCTTTTGTTTAGCAAGAATCCACAGTTATTGATTCACAAATACCTCAACGTCCTCAACTTGCTAAATCAATGAAAGATGTCCTAAATGTATTGGCTATTGCGAGACCCTTCTTTAGTGATTGGAAACTCAGAGAGCTTCCTGATTGCAGATTCATAAAACTCAATCGTACTGTTGCAAAGCAACAAGAAGAAGAATGGGAATCCTTGGAAAAGAAGATAAATGATCTTCTTTTTGGAGCAAGAAATGGAACTGGTATGAAAAATTCGTCAAAGTCTAATGTCATAAACAATCTGGCCACGTCAATGAGTTCCAGTGAAGTAACTCTGAAAACTCTGGTATGAAAATTCGTCAAAGTCTAATGTCATAAACAATCCAGCCAAGTCTAATGGAACTGCCATTGATGATTTGAATTCCACTATCCCATTCAAGCTTGCATTTATCCCCAAACTTGAGATTTTTTCAACAAAATACAATGAGATTGTTACTAAGAATAAAATATGCCTTCCTAAAAATTAAAAATAAAAATAATGAGAATTAAATTTATATATATATATATATATATATATATATATATATAATAAGATAAGGATAGGGCTTAGGTTGTCTTCCAAGAAGCGCTTCTTCACAGTCATTAGCTGGACTTTGTGCCGCGATTATTTTGGTATAGCTAGTTCAATGATTTCGTTAGCGGTGGGGAAATCCTTTATATAGTGCTTAATCCGATACCCATTGACCTTGAAATTTTCCTTGATTGGGTAGTGTAACTCAATTGTACTATAAGGAAACACTTGGGATACTGTGAAAGGTTCGAACCATCTTGATTTCAATTTTCCTGACAATTTTCCTGGAAATAGTTTAAGTCTGGAGTTGTAGAAGAGCACTTGATCTCCCACTCTGAAAATCTGTTGTCTAATGTTTTTGTCATGCCACTGCTTTGTCCTCTCTTTGTAGATGGGTGTATTCTCATACGCCTCTCTTCTGAATTCGTCCAATTCATGAAGTTGTAACATTCGTGTTTTCCCAAACTTCTATAAATATATGTTCAATTGCTTCAGTGTCCAGTATGCTCTGTGCTCAAACTCAACTGGCAAGTGATAAGACTTTTCCAAACACTGTTCGGTATGGCAACATTCCAATTGGTGTCTTGTACGCGGTGCTATAGGCCCACAAAGCGTCATCCATTTTCTTGGACCAATTTTTTAGATACATTCATTGTGAGTTCCAGAATTCTTTTCAATTGTCTGTTAGACGGTTCAACATGTTCATTCGTTTAAGGGTGATAAGGCGTGGCGATGCGATGTTGTACCCCATATTTATGAAACACTGCCTGGAATAACCGATTGCGGAAGTGAGTTCGACCATCACTTATAATGGCTCTTATGATGGCTCTTGGTGATCCATAGCGGTTGAAAATATGTTTTCTTATAAAATTTACCACTACCCTTGCATCATTGTTGGTTAACGCCTTGGCTTCCACCCATTTGGAGACATAGTCCTTGCCACTAAGATATATCAATTATAGGATGATGAAAAAGGTCCTATAAAATCAATTTCCCATACATCGAATATTTCTACCTCTAGAATATTATTTAGTGGCATTTCGTGATGGGTTGAGATGTTTCCTATTTTTTGACACTTATCACAGGATCTGTAGAAACTGTGGAAGTCCTTAAATAATATTGGCCAAAAGAACCTACATTAAAGAACTTTTGCTGCTGTTTTAGTAGGGCCAAAGTATCCTCCAAAAGTTGAAGCATGAGCCTCGTGAAAGGATAGGCTTCATCTTATCATCTGGCATACTTCTTATGATTATTTGGTTCGCTCCTCTTCTGTATAAATTTAGATAGTCCCAATAATAGAATTTTGCTTTGTGGAAAAGCTTATTTTTCTGTTGATAAGTGACGTTTGAATCCACATACCCACTTGCTAAGTAGTTTACAATGTCTATATACCACATAGCATTTTCCACCTGCAACAACTATTCGCCTGGAAATATCTCATTAATATCCACTCTATCTGAATAATTCGACTGTTCTAGCCTTGATTAGTGATCCTCTACCTAGTTTTCTACTCCCTTTTTATCACGAATTCAATATCAAACTCTCGTAAGAACCCATCGAATCAGCATGGGTTTGGCGTCCTTTTTCTCGAATAAATATTTCAAAGTTGCATGATCTGTGTAGACTATCACCTTTGAACCAATCAAATAAGAACAAAATTTGTTGAAGGCAAATACTACTGCTAGCATTTCCTTTTCAGTTGTTGCGTAGTTGATCTAGGCATCTGTCAAAGTTTTGTTGGCATAGTAGATGACACGCAATTCCTTTCCCTTGCATTGACCTAACACTGCTCTCACTGCAAAATCACTGGCATCACACATGATTTTGAAGGGTAGTAGTTCCCAATCTGGAGCCACTATAATAGGTGCACATGTTAACTTTTCTTTCAAAGTGTTAAAGGCATGTAAACACTCATCAGAAAAGTTAAAAGGCACATCATTCTCCAATAAATTGCATAGAGGTTTTGTAATCTTTGAAAAGTCTTGAATGAATCTTCTGTAAAACCCAACATGTCCTATAAAGCTTCTGATTCCTCTAACTGATATAGGCGGCTGCAATTTTTCGATAATTTGTACATTAGCTTTGTCAACCTCAATACCCTATGAAAAGATTCTATGCCCCAACAATATTCCCTCATTCACCATAAAATGACATTTCTCCCAATTAAGCACCAGATTCTTTTCTTCACGCCTTTGTAATACTAAGGATATTAGTTCCAAGTAGTCATTAAATGAATCTCCAAATACTAAAAAGTCATCCATGAATACCTCGATATACTTTTCCACCATGTTAGAGAATATGGCCATCGTGCATCGTTGAAACGTTGCAAGTGTGTTGCACAGGCCAAAAGGCATTATTCTAAATGCAAAAGTTTCATAAAGACGTATGAAGGTTGTTTTCTCTTGATCTTCTGGAGCAATGACTATTTGATTATATCCTGAATATCTATCTAGAAAGCAATAATGAGAGTGACCTGCTATTCTTTCAAACATTTGATCAATGAAGGGTAATGGAAAGTGGTCCTTTCTTGTAGCATTATTCAGCTTCCTATAATCTATACACCCTCTCCACCCCGTTACTAATCGTGATGGTACCAGTTCATTGTTTTCGTTCTTCTCAACGTAATTCCATCCTTCTTAGGTACCACATGTACTGGACTCATCCAAGAACTATCTGATATGGGATAGATAATCCATGCATCTAACCATTTCAGCACTTTCTTTCTAACTACTTCTTTCAAAGTTGGATTTAATCTACGTAGACCATCTACTGAGGGTTTTGACTTATCCTCCATTAAAATTTTGTGCTTGCAAATAGTGGGACTGACTTCTTTAATGTCAGCTATGGTCCATCCAATTGCATTTTTGTGCTTCTTTAGTCCTTTCAATGACTTTTTCTCATCCTCCTTTTTCATATTGTTAGCAATTATTACTGAAAGTGTAACAGAGTCTTCCAAATACACATAACATAGATGTGATGGCAAAGGCTTTAACTCAAGAGTTGGGACCTTCTCTATTGACGGCACCGATGGTGATGGATTGACACCAAGAGACTCACATTGTCAATGTCTCATTCCCATATGTTGTTCAGCATATTGTATAGTACATTCAGTTCTTTCTACATATGATGACTTTGATTGTACAATATGTGCTTCACATAGAATTGCTAGATGTTCAATATCAAATGTATCAATTACTAGCTCCTCAAGAACATCTACTTGGTAACAGGTATCTGAATTCAATGAGTGTTTTATCGCCTTGAACACAATAAATATAAAATGTTCATTGTCTACCCGAAGAATCATCTTCCCATCATACACATTGATAAATGCTCTTCCATCGATAAGCGCTCTTCCAGTGGCCAAAAAAAGTCTTCCCAAAATTAGAGGAATATTTGAATCTTCTTCCATGTCCAAGATGATGAAATCCGTCAGGAAAATGAATTTATCAACCTTGATTAGCACATCTTCTATAATTCCCTTTGATTTTTTGATGGACCTGTTAGCCAGTTGTAAAGAGATTGTTGTAGGTTTTGCTTTTCCCAATTCAAGAGACTTGGAAACAGAGTGTGGCATTAAGTTAACACTGGCACCTAAATCACATAATGGATTCCAACAATAATTCAAACCAATGGTGCAAGGTATAGTAAAATTTCATGGGTCCTTTAACTTAGGAAGCAGTTTCTTTAGGAGAATTGCACAGCATTCCTCATTCATACAGACAGTCTCGTATTTTTCCAGCTTTCTCTTGTTGGAAAAAATTTCCTTCAAAATTTTGGCATAATTGGGCATTTGTGCAATTGCATCTGCGAAAATGATATTTATGTGTAATTTCTTGAAAATCTCCACAAACTTGGCAAACTGCTTGCCCAACTTCTTTTTCTGCAACCGTTGAGGAAAGAGAATTAGTGGCACATAAGCCTTGATGGGATTTAGTGCTCTAACTGTGGATGTTTCTTGTCTCGCTTCTTCTTCTTTTACAATTGGTGCAGATTTTTCTTCTTTATCAGCTTCTTCAACTTTTACCTCATTGTCTTTTTTGTCTAGCCACTTTACATGTATTTCTGGCAGTTGTACTCCACTTTTGGTTGTAATAGCTTGCAATTGCTCCTTTAGATTTATCATTTTATTACCGACAATGTCCCTTGTGGACGTTCTGTAAGCTGTTAAGCTATCTGATCAATTTGTATTTCCAACTTCTTGATAGATGTCTGCTGATTTTGAAAGTTTGTGTCAATTTGCTAGAATACTATGTTCTTCTTTTGCATATATTGATTGAACACCTTCCCCAAACTTGATTTTTTCTCCTGTTGGGTATTATTTAACCCATTCCCTTGTGATTATCTGACTACATGCAGTTCGGATGCTGTCTCCAACCCGAATTATATGTTTGTCCATATGGGTTGAAATTGCGGGAGCCATTTTGAATAAAATTTACTTGTTCTTCAGGAAAACCCATAGACAAAAAATTTTCTGTAGGATGATTGGCTCCACAATTTTCACATACTGGATTGGTTATCACTGCATGTGCTCATTGGGTTCGTGCTTTCACCAGTAACTCTACGTGTTTTGTTAAAGCTGCTATTTGTACGTTGATAGTTGTTGTGTTGTCCAATTCATAAATTACAACCGCTTTCTGTGGTACCTCTCTTTTTGATGAAAACATTGAATATACCATGACACTTAACTCAAACAAATCCATGCATTGTTGTACGAATTTTCCAATGATCGATCCACCAGCAGAGTAATCCACTTGAGATTTTGACGGTGGTGAAAGTTCGGTGTAGAAATATTGTACTTGATTATCTATGGTGATCCCATGATTTTGACAATTTCTCATTAACTCTTTGAATCTATTTAATGCCTCGTGATAGCTTTCCCCATCTTTTTATTGGAAAGTTTGAATTTTCAATCTGATTTTTACTACTTTTGCCAGTGGGAAAATTTGTTGCAAAATTTTCTAGTGAGTTCCTTTCATGTAGTAATAAGATCAAAACAACCCAAACGATGCAGTTCCAGTGGCAAAGCGGCGGAGCCAAGCACAAACCACCTATACATGGCCTCTTTGCTCCATTTACTTTTCCTAACTTGATTATCCGTGTGGCCTATTCTCATGCTAGACATACCGCCAACTCTCCACCCCTGCAATTTTGAGATTTCGAGCTAAGTAAATCACCTTCTGTCTTCTAAAGAAGCTTTCAATGAGCCGTCGATTTCGAACTCGCTAATGGCTGTGATTAGGAGATCCCAAGCTAGTCAGTGCAGGCAACCCGATACGTTTCATTTCTATCAATGGTTCAATTATCAGAATTCATGTCAGTCGTCTATTAGGATGCCCCAAACCTACCTTTGATTATTTTTTATTCGAGGATCTGCCATTCACAGACCTACTTTTGATTTTGTTTAATTTTAAGTTTAGAGTTTCTTTTGCTTTAGAAATTAAAGTCCTCTCATTGTGTATTATGAAAAAATTTGGTTCATTTTCCTCACTCTCAGAATTCTTCTTGTAGAGCTAAAACATCAACGAAACCAGAAAACACCAGAATCACTAAGAACATCCAAAAGATCAAGAACACCAAGAAATTGATTCTTTATAGATATAAAGCTCAGAATATAAACATTGTACCCTTCTATACAATATTGAAATAGCCACAAAAGCCCAAACCCTAAGGTGAATGAACACACTGTAGCTACTACAATGGACCAAGATCAAACAACTGACCCAAAACTTTAAAACCCTCAATCGAAGAATCACTAAGACCAAAATCACAAAGATTTAAGATCAAAACCAGAAGTTTTGATCAATCTACTAGAAACGAAAGAGAGAATACGGAGATGAATGCGAAAGGGAAAACCCATAAGCTTCTATCGAACTGAACAGAAAGCATAATAAAAACCACACCCAAACATGACCCCAGCCATCAATCTAACGGTGCAAAACAACACACGTGACCTCCATCTTGGGCTCGGGTTTGGGCTTGAATCAAGTATTAAGTTATTGGGCAATGGCCAACTAAAAAACATTTGGCAAGTGGGCTTAGCCCATGATTCCCATGGTTGAAATGCAACAATAATGGCATCACAATCCAACAAATCTCCCCCTTGATGCCAATGTTATAAACAACCAAACACATTAGTTTTAACAACACCAACACCAAGAAGAATCACACCTGCAAAAACAACAAATTCAACCAGTATCAATTCTTAGAATTTGTAAACATGATTTAAATTTGTTTAGAGGAAGTACATTTGTTCCCATATCAGTTAGATTAAATTGTGTGGGGATTTTTTTCAAACAATATGGACTATTTTTAAACTATATCTCTAATGAAATGCATCCTAACATCTATATGCGTAATCCTATCATGAAAAACTAGATTTTTACACAAATGAATGGCACTTTGGCTATCACATAAAACAACAACTGGATTATGCAATTAATTTAATTCACTCAACAAGCCTTTAAGCCACAAAGACTCTTTAATAGCTTCAATAGCAGCTAGATATTCAGATCTGTAGTAGATAAGTTAACAGTAGACTGCAATTGAGACTTCCAACTTATACAAGTATTATACAAAGTAAACACATATGCAGTTGTTGATTTCCTATTATCCGTATTACTAGGATAATCAGAATCCACATATCCTCTTAACACGACTCTTTCTTTACAAAATTTAAAATGCAAACCTAAATCTGTAGAACTTTTTAAGTATCTTAAAAGCCATTTTAAAGGGGTCCAATATTCAGGACACGGGTTTGCCATAAACCTACTCAAAATGCTAATAGCATGTACAACAACAGGTCTTGTACATACCATAGTATACATAATAGATCCAACAGTATTAGCATAATGCATTTTTTGCATGTATTTGATATTAGATTCATCATGATGACATTGTTCTTTACTAAACTTAAAATGACAAGCAAGAGGCAAAGTACCAGTTTTAGAATCATGCATAGCAAACTTGGATAGCACCTTTTTCACATAATCAGATTGTGCAAGAGATTGTTGTGATCTATTTCTTTTAATATCCATTTCTAGGATCCTCCTAGCATGTCCTAAGTCTTTCATTTCAAATTCAGCACTTAAAGCCTTTTTAATATCATTTATATCACTTATTTTATGTCCAATTAACAGCATATCATCAACATACAAAAGAAGATAAACAATCACATCATTTCTATAATTTCTTTTAAAATAAAGACAATGATCAAAGGCACTTCTTATAAAACCAATAGATGACATAAAATTGTCAAATCTTTTATATCATTGCCTAGGTGATTGTTTCAAACCATATAAAAACCTATTTAAAAGACAGACATGATTAGGTCTTTTAGAATCAATGAAACCTTGTGATTGAACCATGGAAATCGTTTCATCTAAGTCACCATACAAGAAGACAGTTTTAACATCCATTTGTTCAAGTCCTAAATCATGTTGAGCAACCAAAACAAGCATGACTCTTATAGTAGTGTATTTAACAACATGAGAGAAAATTTCATTGTAATCAATACTAGGTTTTTGTGTAAACCCCTTTGCAAAAAGCCTAGCTTTAAACCTAAGAGGTTGTTTAGAAGAATTTCCCTCCCTAATGTTATAAACCCACTTACAGTCTACTAAAGACTTATTCTCTGGTTTAGAAACTAATTTACAAGTATTATTCTTAACTAGAGACCTCATTTCTTCTTCCATAGCACCTAGCCACTCATCAGATTGTTGACAACTTAAAGACTCTTCATAATATTTAGGCTCCTTAAAAGTTAAGTCTTGATATGACAAAACAAAAAAGGATTGATAATCACTCATCCTAATAGGTTCCCTTATCTCCGTCCTAGTTTTATCACGGGCAAGTTGATCACTCAAAGGATCAACTAATTCATTTACTAAATCATGTTAACTACCTTCAATAGGTTCCTGTGAACCAGTAACACCATCACTCTCCTCACCAACTTCATTCTCAACTTGTTCCTCCTCAACAAGTTCAGGAGAGTAACCTAATTTCACCTGCATCCTAGTCTCCTCATTCTTTTCACTTTCAGGAACATCATTAGAGACTTTCTTACTCAAACAATGTATATCAGCTTCATTAAAAGTCACATTCCTACTAGTTATCATCTTAAAACCCTTCTCATTTCTAACCCAAAGTCTGTATCATTTAACTCCTTCAAGATGCCCCATGAAAACACATTTCTAAGATGTAGACTCCAATTTGCCTTGACTTTGGTAAGAATATATAGCACACCTAAACATTTTCAAGGTAGAAATATAATTTTTCCAATTCAGACGTTTACTGTGCCAGATATGGTCTCAATATTCGGCTAAAAATCTGGAATATAACTTGTGTGATTGAAAATTAATTTTGATCATATTCCATTCCTTGAGTTCTAATTCCATCCAATTGTCTCCTATCAATTTTTAAAGTATCTTTTTGTGGTCCGAATCAACTATTAAAGTTGCAATTTGGTTCTCAAACTTTAGATTTTGCCATTTTCACCATTTTTCGCTTCTTTCTTTCGATTCCTCGTTAAACCATTAAATTTTACATATATAATATAAAATACAACAATTTATGATATATTTTATCAAAATAACTACCAAATATCGTTATTTTAGGCCTCGAATAAGTGTATAAAATACACTTATCATATAATCAAATAATTTCCGATACCATACATCTTCAGGTATCTTACCATCTAAATTACTGGAAGGAGTCATATTTACAATATACATAACTGTCACAACAGCCTCACCCCAAAGGACTTTAGGAACTCTTGAACTAATCATCATGCATCTAACCTTATCCAAGATAATCATATTCATTCTTTTAGCAACTCCATTTTGTTGAGGAGTATAATGAACGGTTTTATACCTGAGGATCCCATCATCTTTACAAAGTTGATCAAATTCAGAATTACAAAATTTCAGATCATTGTCTGTTCTTAAAACTTTGATCTTTTGATCTATTTAATTTTCAATTAAAGTTTTCCAAATTTTTAAACTTTTTAAAAATATCTGATTTTTGTTTCAAAAGATAAATCCAAACTTTCCTTGAAAAATCATCAATTAGTGATAAAAAAAAATATCTATTACCACCTTGAGTGGTAGTAGATGATGGGCCCCACATGTTAGAATGAATATACTCAATGATAGATGCAGTCTNAATCATCAATTAGTGATAAAAAAAAATATCTATTACCACCTTGAGTGGTAGTAGATGATGGGCCCCACATGTTAGAATGAATATACTCAATGATAGATGCAGTCTTATGTTGTCTAGTATTAAAATGAAGCCTATGTTGTTTTCCTAAGGTACAATATTCACATAAAGAAACCTTAGAAATCACATCCTTACGAAATGCCCATTTCCTATTCAAAATATGTAGACCCTTTTCACTCACATGTGCAAGCCTATTATGTCATTTCAGGGTAGTATCAATCTTAGTAGTAGAGGACTCAATAGTGTGACTCTGAACTATACTGGCTCTAGAGACATATATATCATTCCTCCTAGTATCTTTGAAAATAACTAAAG
>CAIGRN010148309.1:0-16474 GCA_903798345.1 Fraxinus anomala
TTAAATTATAACTTGTTCACACATTTCACAATATAAATAAGTCTATTTCCTTGTAAACTTTCGATGTGGAATTTCTTCCCATATATAAGACACCTAAAATGGGCTTATCAACTTATGAGCCTATATTGGAGAATTTTTCAATTCACCCAAATTAATTATAATGGCCACATCATTAAATATTAACCCAATTAAATTCCAAAAATTCAATTAATTTCAACAAAACCAACTCATATTTCCTATTCTTATCTGTAAATAGAAAGAATATTAATTTGGTTAACTGGAAAGATTTATGACCTATAACCATAAACCAAAGTATTTATTTAAACTAAATAATACATTTCATAGTTGTGTATTAGTTTCGTCTTTAAAGATAAAACGAGAAGCACTATTTTGTATATAAAAGATTTCCTACCAAGACTTACTAAAAATAAAGAAAAAAAAAAATTTATCCTTACATACAGCCTTAGCAGGAGAATGTACGCCAATATCCTAGCCTTCAAGGAAATTAGTTTCCTCAACAATAGTCAACTGACGGTATGTTGATCTCCCTATTACCCGTAGAAGATGAAAGAATAATAAATTTTTTATAAACAAAAANGTTGATTAATGTTAAAAATAAGTATGTCTATTTGAGGCTGGGAATCAAAGAAAATGACGATCTGGTTTTGAGGCTGATATTATTCATAAGGAAATGGAAGATTGAGAAATGTGTTTCTTCTAAGTCAATCAAATTGAACAAAACAAAATAGACCATCATACGACTGCATCTTCTCACATAAAAAAGAAAAAAAAATTACAATTGATGATAGCACTTAGCAAGACGTGTATGGATAGGGATAGGGATAGGGATAGGGATAGTGCTAACAACTATCTAAGAGCTCATATTAGAAGTTCTCATAAAGAGTACTTGTAAATTTTAGAGTGGAATTAAAACTTCTTCAATAGAAAATTCGAAAGTTCCAACGGAAAATAAACAAATGAAAAAAAAGAAAGTCTCATAGCACAACTTCTCAATCAGACCTCAATCCAACTAAAAAATGCAAATTAGAAATTTAGTCTCCCTATATATAATGCTGTACGAAACCACGAAAGAAAAATTTTAAGAGTCAGCAGAAAAATAAGTAAAAAGTTTAAGCGATTATTTTCAAACCTCATAAAAGGGGGAAAAATGAACTCAATCACTTTTTTCCTTTTCATTTTCGCAGCAGTTATGGAGTAGGTAAAAACACACAAATCAGGTAAGCTTTCCTTGTTTCAACCCATGCCATTCTAATGTTTTTATGTATTCCACAAATCCAATAAATTCTTATTGCCTTATAGGCGGCATCTTTTGTGATTATTATTCTCAAAGATCTTTGCAACATATCTCTCAATCTACTAATTAATTTACCAAAGGGAATAACCAACTCAACTGTATTGTTCAACTTATAAACCATTCACGTAGAAATAAATCCAAGTTAAATTTCCACACCTGAAAGGCAACAAGTATAATTGTGAAAAGTCAGCAAGACATTTACCAATGTACCAGCCCTAATAAAACCAGAGCAGCATAGACTTTTATGATTATGTTCACACACTAATATTTAGGACAAGTCATTAACTTACCAACTATCATGACAACATTAAACCTAAACTACACAACGAAACTAATTCGTCAACAAAAAGAAAAACATAACTTTAATTTTCGAATTACAAATTGAAAACCAATTCATCGAATAATGGAGCCGTTCCTTCCCTTCCCTTCTATTTATTACTCTCAAACAACGCAACATTAAAGATAAATTATAAAGATTCAAACAGCTGTTGTAAGCCAGTATAACACAGAAATCAGAAAAAGATAATTTTTCAAACAATACACACAAAAAAAATAAAAATAAAAAACACAGAATACACTACCCAGTACGCAGATAAATAAAATTAGCAACGCCAGATTAAACAAACTTTGTAAACTTTCATAATAAACGAATTAAACAAATAACTAAATAATTCACATTTTTCATATTAATTAACTCGAAAACAAACTCTTACCCATATGTTCCTTCACCAATCTGCTCTAATTTCTCGAAGCATTCCACACTTCTCTGTCCGTTTCTATTTCTTCAAAAGGGAAAGAAAGATCAGCCCGAAAGAGATAAAAGCCCAAGGAATGAATATTACGAAAGCTAAAACCATAAATTTTCACATATCATCATTAACTTACACAATAAACAAACAAACTTTAGTTAAATACCTCAAAAACTGCAACAAAGAAGCCGACTGAAGAACCCTTACTTTCTAGCACGAAACTCCCTTCTTCCCAAAATCCTCGTTCGCTTATGATTCTCCTGCGCAATTCAAGATTCTGCCTTATGTAGATTCGAACAGTTAGATGGACAGATGACCGACAGTAGGGTTTGAGAGTGTTTCCTTTTGCACACAAATGAAAGTCTCTATAGGGCTTCTTCCTTTTACGGGTGTGCCGAATAGAGTGGAAGAAAATGGAAGCCCAATGGGTGGTTGACGATATAACTTATTGACACCTGTCCCAATGAACAGTGCCGTTTTTTAGGCTCTTTATATTAGGAGATACGTCAATTAGTTCTCTAATAAAAAAGTTGGATTTGATGGGTTGGAGATCATATTTAAATAAATGTGCTATTTTAGCTTGCATATTATTTTTTAGATGAAGTTGTTGAACATGTTACATCCACCGGCACAACTCCACAAATATCCACAAATAATAACATTTTCCATTTGACGGCAAGTAGATACTTTTTCAATATAGATATATTAGAACAAGAATAATGCTTCTTGGACATGCTCAAGGACATGGATTGAGGGACAAGGTGATGTGACTGATAATAATTGGATGTTGTGTTTTTTTTTTTTTCAAACTGTTCAATCACGTGTCAATATGTGCCCCCTGTTTTTTGAACATATTTGTGTAGCATGGTTGATTAGAACAGTGAAAAAAAAGTTCTCTTATACAGTCACATCTTGTGGTTGACTAGTATCTGAAAAATTAAGTGCTCTCTTTGGCTAAAAACAACTAAAAGAACTTGAGTAAACTTTTCCTCTATCCTTCTCCTAGTGTGTGAATCAGTTCAATCATCCTTTACGCCTAATCCTATATGTCAATGCTAATCTCTTTCGAAGTCAACTAAAGTTAAGGTTCAATGCATTTTGATTGTTGCTTTGTTCCTCATCACCTTAAGATTGAATAAAATTTAAAAAATTGTCGTAATCACTAACGGCTTAGGTCAGCCCCAGCCCATTTTAATGTTTTGTGTAAAAAAGATTTATTTTATGCGTAAAATTTATTTCACATATTAGTCCGATTTAAATTTTGTAGTTAGATCCTGAATTCACCTGTGGTCGTAGTCTATTTCAGAATATGGTGGTTTTCACCCAAAACCCAAAAAGTAGTGTCGAAGGACTAAGGAGGCCTATTATAGTGCTATTTAAGTCAATTAACCGAGATAAATTGGAAATTTAACAAAATTGTTTGGGTCTCGTTCCATTTATACCGTGCTTAGGCCGGTCATAATTACCTCACCGTTGACTGATTGACTCATAAAGGAGAAATTAAGGGGACGAGAAAACCCTTCTTTTTTCAGAAAACCCTCCCCACTTTCATTCCTCTCTCTTCGCCTTCTTGTTGCCTGCGCCAATCCCTATAACGAAGTGAAGAATTTCCCGATACTGCTCGCTGTTTTTATCTCTAATTTCGGAATTCATCTTCACCATGTCGCAGGTAATTCATACCAAATTTTATTCATTTTCACGTTGCATTTTACTGTTTATTTAGTGCTGCTTGAATGTGAATTAGAGTTTTTTAATCAATCGGTTTCATTGCCCAACAATTTCTTGTTTTTATTGCGTGAATTTTCATTCATTCTGATCTGTTTTGTGAGTTTCGATTGAGATCTAAGTGAAGAAGCTGAGGCTTTTGTTCGTTTACAGGTTGATAACAGAAATTCTTCAGCAGCTAAACGGGCCCGTACTGATGGTATGCCTGTTGTCTCCTCAATGTCATAATTTTTTTTTATGCTCATATATTACACGTTTTTTTTGTCTATACCTTTCGGATTTAACAAGTGGCAAAATTATATGTTGTATAATTTGTATTCGTTTTGTTTTTATTTTGTTTTGTTATTTTTGTGTGCAGAAATGATTACACGTAATAATATCCGATTTTCTTTGAAAACCGAGTTATATATTTAGAATGTCTCCAATTCCAATTCTTCTTTGAAAGCGGAATTATATATTTAGGACAGTTAAAAGTCCAATATAGTATATCTTACGACTCAAAAGGCTGCTTAGACGAATTTGAAACTCCTGTCTACTTGCACAACAGGTCAAGTGAACTCTTCATGTTTCAATTGCATTTTCATAAGTACTATGCATATTTTCAAAGTGCTTAGTGTGTGTTGATTATGTATTCATAGGTTTCAAGTATGCATATTTATAACATATCAGATATGTCGGGCATGAACATTCAATTTTCGAATGCAATGGATGTTGACCAGAGCTCGACACATGTTGATAACGTATTGGAAACATAACAAGTATGCATATCTGAAACGTACTGGATATGAAAAATGTTATTAGCATATCTTGGAACTAGGAAACATTGATGCTGCAAAATGGCTGGAGTCAGTATCGCCATCGTTGGCTGACATACCAATTGGCATGTTTCTCTCTTTTTTGGTTTTTCTGTAGTGGACGTACCACCTACTTGTCATATGCATTTTCGAAACAACGAAAAAAGGAATATGAAAAACTAACCTGGAGAGGAGTGCAACTGTCTAATGGGTAAATTGTATGTGGAAATGAGCGGCAACGGTGCTGGTTGGAAGTGAGGGACGACCATTGGTGTGGAATAGAGAAGCTCTGACTGTGTTTCGTTGGGTTGAAGCTATGATTGAAGACTGAAGAAAAAACTAACATTTGAAACTTTCACAATTATAAAAATTTCATAGTGACATGCCTTTTTAGAGGAAAACTAAAACACCTTTTTTTGTGTCACCTATGCTGAAGGCATCTTTTGCAAGTTAGAATTGAAAGGGGGCAATGAATGAGTTGAATATAGTATATATAGTTATTTGATTTCCTTCTACTTTATTGATCTGTCCATCATTTTAGAAAATTGTTAGCTGTTTTTTAAATGGAATTTAATTAGCTTTACACTATTTTATGAGCGATACACATTATGACCAAGTATAGAATTCTGATGTTTCAAAACCCACTTGGATTAGGAATCTTTTCGTTTTGGTTTTCAATTCGTATGACTAGCTCAAGACCTTGAATGGCCATGAATTGTTTAGCTTCTTGGTTATCCTTTCTTCTTCCTAATTATCGAGCATTTTATGTTTTGTGCTTGTAGGTGGTCGCAGAGAGGATGACTGGACCTGCCCTAGTTGTGGCAATGTCAATTTCTCATTTAGGACGACCTGCAATATGCGTAATTGTACTCAGCCTAGACCAGCTGACCACAACCCTGTAAGAATTCAACATCATTTAATATTAAATTGCCAGAATTTGCATTATGAAGAGTTAGTACTTTCCTTTTGTACAACTTCACACTGGATCTTTTTTGTCTATGTGCATGCATTAAAACTAGATCTCATCTACTGGAAAGACTATGTTTCTTATTTCAAGAGGTGGATACCATCTCTCTATTTCTTGGTGTGGAAGTTCCTCACGCTCTTCCCCAGTGAGAAAAGGAAAAAATGGTTCATGGTGCATTTTGAAATCGTTATATTCTTCTGCTAGTCATGATGTTCATCATCCTACTTTCTAAATAGTATTTCATCAAAATCCTACTTTTGTAAAATTTCTGATAAGGTCTATTATCTAACGTCTCCTCTTTTTCTAGAAATCTGCTGCCAAGCCGATGCAAGCACCGCAGGGCTACTCATCCGCAGCGCCCTATCTAGGATCTGGTGCACCCTCAATGTATATGGGCGCACCACCTTATGGTTCCTCTCTTTTTAATGGAACATCTATACCACCATATGATGTTCCTTTTTCTGGGGGCTCTGCTTATCACTATAACTATGGTAACCGTCTCCCTGGAGGCAACCCATATAGGCCCCTGCATTTATCTGGTCCAGCTCCTTATTCAAGTGGATCAATGATGGGAAATGGTATGTCCCTTATCTCTCGATGTTTTAGATTCCTACATCTACAACATCAGCACAGTAATACTTTTTGTGGCTTCTATTTCACTCTTTTAGCCCATAGAAATTATTGTAACATTGATAACATAAAACTAATCCTTGTTCGTACTATTGTGATTACCATTTCATTGCTTCAGTCCATTATTTATCTTACATATTTGAACTGTAACCTTTTCTTGTATCCTTTCAAGTATTTGTTTTTGTACTGTTGATTCATCATTCCCCATCTTATTTTACACCTTGCAGGCGGGATGTTCGGCATGCCGCCACTAATGGATCGATATGGCTTTGGTTTGTCTATGGGCTCTGCCATGGTAAGTGCCATATAAGGTTCCTTTTTCCTTCCCTTTTCTTAATACTTAATAAAATATGTGAAGGTATTTTTAGAATAGCATGGGTTAAGAATCTATATTTGTCAAGTTTTCGATAATCCCACACGGTGTTTGCTAATGATGGAATGTCAGTTATTTGTGCTCTTCACTTGCCTATTTCTTTCTCAGAAAATCCGGAATTGTTTCTTCATCTCAATCAAGAATTACATTATTCTGTGATGAATGGTTATCTCCGTGGTGGTTTCCTTTACTATTAAGTGGTCCACTTATTGCAGGGTCCAAGACCTGGATTTTTCCCTGAAGATAACTCTCAAAAGAAAGGTGGAGGTATGTTATTTCCTTTCGTTGTATTCAAAGCTTTCATTTATGAACTAAGATACATTCAATTGTATGAATTAGAGCTTTCTCTTAATGCTCTTTTAGATGGAACTCGTGATAATGACTGGACATGTCCCAAATGTGGAAATGTCAATTTTTCATTCAGAACTGTTTGCAACATGAGAAAGTGCAACACTCCTAAGCCTGGATCCCAGGTTTGAGCTACGACTTCTTGATATCTAGTATTGATCAGTGTTCTAGTTTCTAAGTTTGCCTGTTCTGGGACTCATGTAGTTTATTTCTTTTTATTTTTACAGCAGGGTGCAAGATCTGGCAAGAACTCAAGTAAGTCCAAAAACACAAATATAGTTTTCCAATTTAGGGGAAAAATTATTTTTCTCCTTTCTTACAATGTTGTGTTTTATAAGCAGACATGCCAGAAGGGAGCTGGAAGTGTGAGGAATGCGGCAATATAAACTATCCCTTCAGGACTAAGTGTAACAGACAGAATTGTGGTGCTGAAAAACCTTCTGAGATAAATAGCACCTCCCCAGAAGCAGCCGATGCAAATGATCAGGTCAGTTGTGAGATATGTGAACTCTGTATGAACCTCTGTTATTTGAAATTGTACATGTCATTTGGTCTTCTGTATAGGTGCAATAAATGCAGCAAGTGTTCAACTTGGAAATTTGTATGTAAAGATTTTTTTTTTAATGGAAACCCCTCCTGTTGATATATTTTCATTTTTTCTCCTTAATTGATCTTGTAGCGTTTACATGTTCACTTTCTACTTTTAGTTTTTAGCGTTGTGCATTTATTAATTACAATTGTCTACTGTTCCAGTGAGTACTAGGCATGTTTGAGAAGGTCCAGAGTTGTCGTCCAGCATTGCTCAGTGTGGGTGTCTGAAAGTCAGTTGTGTCATCTTCCTGTCGCAGCAATTGTCGAGTTACTCTGCCTTCTAAGTTCTAACAATTTGTGTCCAGTTGTTGTATTAACTCTTATTTATCTTGTCATCTTTGTCCTTATGAAGTTGACCTTTGTCTGCCAGCTTATTCTGGCTATTAGATTAATTCTGGTTGCTGTTATCTAGGATTCTATACTTGGGTATCGCATCAATTTTAGACGTTAACATGCACATGCATTTTGAGCTTCTATTCTTTTGTTTATTGATTTTGTTTTGTTGTCTGTGCTGTTGGTGAGCTTCTGTTCTAGGACAGTCGAACATATCTTTGAAGTCTTAAGATCTAAAGCAGGCTTGTCAGTCTGGGTGAAATGGTTGGTCGGTTGGTTGATGAAATGATAGCCCGTAAGAAAGGTTGTCCAAGTCCTAAAATTAGGATACTTAGCGGCCTGTTGCGTTGTCTCATGTCTGTCTCAAGTCTTTGATACGAAGCCAGATGGTTTCAATGTTGAATACAAGATCATCCTAAAAAATATGCGGTTTGGGCTATTCTAGCCTGTAGCGGATGTTGTTTGGAAATATTTTTGCTGTGCTTGTGTGAAATTTCAGACCTGCAGAAGTGCGATCGTTTGGACTGTCGTCCCCCTGAATCCTGGGAAGGGAAACAGAAGTGCACGTCACTTGGGACTTGAAAGGTGGTAATCCAACATGATAAGAGGCTTATCAGAATATCCAGTTATTATCTAGGTTTCCTAGATGATTTACTCGACTAATAACTAAAACTCGGCCTAGATTAACTCTATTGACGAAGAATCTGTCTCTGTGATGTAGAATTCAAGAAATTCAATTCTTCCAGAAGTTGTTATTTTATGAACAGTGTTTACTTGTGATAGCCCCTTTTCAATCAGAAATTGATTTTGCATATGAATTTTAAGTGTGAAACCAACACTAGCATAGTCACAACAAAGCATGTTGTTGGCTTCAACTTTTGAACGACTCTTCGATCAACAGTCAATAACACGAGGTTTGAATTAGCTAAAATGTTGATAAATATTTATGTTATAAATCATTTAAAGGGATCAACAGTTTTATGAACTTCTTAATCGTATATTTTATTAATTTTTAGCTAAATCAAATTAGTGTGTTTTATGCACGCGTGTGAGGATGAGGTTAGCTTTTGCCCTCAAAGTCAAATGAGAAACGAAGACTGAGGGCTGGGGGCAGTAAACTTCGTCAAAATAACTTTGGGCATGATGGTGTGAACGTAGATAAGTTATCAAACTTGGTGTACAAAAGGCTTTACTCTGTAGATAAATAGAGTGGTATGTTATCAAATAAATTGTTCTAGTTTAGTTCTTATCACGAAAACTTTTGGTTAGGGTGGGGTGAAATTGTGAAAGTGGATAAATAGAATAATAATTTATAGTAACATAATGGTTGACATAATTTGACGTGATATGTTATTTTTGGACTGTTTTAAATACCGTCAACATTCTTATCAAATCATCCGTTGTTAACTATTTTAATGTATCCATTACAATTTTTTTGTCAAAGTAACAAAAATCTAAATAGAATATGTGAGATGACATATCGAATAACTTGTAAATTTTTTGGTGCAATTTTTACTGCTTTTATAGAGAGTTTATTTTAGCTGGAGTTACAACTTTTTAGTACAATCCTTATTAATATTGAAAAAATCTTGATTGAAAATATTTAAAGTATTTAACAATCTAAATTGAATACACTCTTTAAATTGATTAATGGGTGCGTATTGTGTGGTTCTACGCATCGTAAGCTAGAAACTACACAAATTTCTTGCAGATGTTGTGACTAACCTTGTTGATTGTTGTCACGAGTAGAGAATATTTATTTGGAAAAATAAAATTTTAAATTAATCAATATTAAATTATTAATTTTACGTAGACTCCATATGAAAAGAGAAAAAGTTGGGGAAGAGTGAGTGCATTGGAAAGTGGAACTATGGCTGCTAAGAATTACTTTTCTTCTTCCGTTTCTACGCAACACCAACACCAACACCACTTCAGGTCTCCTCCTTATCTCCAACTTTTTTATATTTATAAAAATAGTAGCTGTAGTTTCTTTAATTAGAATCGTAATCATACACGTAACAATTCGGTATATTCCGTGAAGTAATAGGAAGGAGAAAAATTTTAGAGCGTTATTGAATAGAAATAAATCTAAAAGATTTTTTTTTTCCCTATAAATTGTTGATTTTGTATTATTTGTTAGCGAATCTTCATATATAAATAACTTTTTCCGCCGTTGAGAATCGTTTCTTTTTCTGTCTAATTGTGTTGCCAAGTAAGGAGAAGCGTGATTCTGGCCGATTCAGTGTGTTCATATCGCGATTGATTCCGGTTTGATGCTTCTGGAGATTTAGGTAATGCTATGCCAAAATTAATTATTGAGTTGTGTATCTTGCGTTTAATGGATTTAACCTATGTTTGGGTTTCATTTTTATCTCCTTAAATTCTACTTTTCAAAGTCAAACTTATTAACTACTCGTTAATGTAAATTTTTAGCAACAAATAATTAGAGGCTTATTATTTCTGATGCTACTTCTATCTTCTTTTTCGATTAGTCCCCAGATAATGGTAAGCATTGCGCATTTGTATTGTGGATTTATGTATTTTTTCAGATCTTGTACTTGTTCACATATGTGATTTTGCATTCATTTAAGTTGCTTGGTGGATTATTCAACTTTACAGTGGTTTTTATAGTTGTTAGACCTGACCTGGCCGACCCAACTCAAGCAGCAAGTCACTTGTTTAATTGGCCACACAAATTTATAAAGTATCTTTTGCTTGAAGGTTGAGGACGAATTTGCGCAGGCATCCCATACATAAAAAAAACTAATCCCCTCACTGAGTTCTCTCCGGTGTGCAATGCACCCAAATAATAATTATAATGTGACTTTCCTCCAATTTTCAATACAATATGACTTTTCTATGTTTAATAAAAGTGACAAACAACAATTATAACTATGATTTGCTAAAAAAGTAACAAGATACTTTGTCTTGTACCAATTTATTTCAATTATACTATATATTCTTTCTCAAAAAATGCATTACTCTTCGTAATTTTACCATACCATATTTATGTTGATACATCTTTGGAGCATCGTAATGTTAGCTTACTCTAATTGTTAATTGCATTACCACTAAATACATACGCAAGTCCGGACACGTGTCTCTTACTTAGTTATTGATTTATGCAAGCACACCGATTCCGTTTCCAAGCAGCTTACCTTTAGCTCTTCAATCACGTCATCGGATTTTGCCAAGTTTTTAATATATCATACCAGATCGGATGATAGATTGTTTGAAGAGAGAAATGGAAATAGATGATTAGAATAATTTTTTCTCATGAACTTGTCTATTCTGTGTGAGTTAATGCATGTTTGAGCAATCAAAAAAATGGGTAATTACATGTTTGTAGACTAACTGTATGTACTAAATCTAGAGTTTTAGGTTCTGTTGCCAACTCTCTCCTCTTTATCTTTTATGTAATTCACCGGTCACATGAACTCAATATGCTTTTGATCCTGGATATCAAGTCTGCTTACTGAAGTATTCATTGCTTTCTTTTGGAATAATAATTGAGTTTTACATTTAATGAATTTGCTGATAATGTTTTGTAATTGTACAGTCTTCACTCTTCAATTTTTCTGCTTTTTGAATAATTCCATCTTGTTAAACTTCACTTTTTGCCATTCTTGAAGATTGCTCCACAGAATGACTGCTGATAGATCTGGAAGTGTCAAAATGTTGCAAACTGGTGAACCTCCACTAGCAAAGAAAGCTCGAAAGAAACAGGCTCGAGGAAAAGTGACTGCAACTACAAGATCGACTGAAATTATGAAACTGTGTGTATGGAAAGAATTTCCAAGGGACCTTTACGAAACTGTGATAGCAAGACTTCCCATAACCACATTTTTCCGTTTTCGTTCAGTTTGCCAGGATTGGAATTCATTGCTGACTTCACAGAGTTTCTCCCAACAGTGTGCTCAAGTTAAGCAAACCCGCCAACCTTGGATTTATGCCACCATACCTGGAAAGGTTAATGATGGAGCCATTTATGATCCACAGTCAAAGAAATGGTATCATCCACCTGTGCCTGCCCTGCTGACAGAGTTGATCGTGGAGCCAGTGGCATCGGCAGGGGGTCTCGTCTGTTTTCTTGATAGTGAATATATGACTTCCTATGTCTGCAACCCTATTACGGCCTCCTTCAAAGAGTTGCCAGCTAGGTCGGTTGATTTTGGGGCCATTGGGATGACTCTAAATGTGAGTTCTCCAAACGCTGGATATAAGATTGTTTGTATTAGTTGTGATGGTGAGTATGAAATTTATGACTCGGCAAAGAACTCCTGGGGTTGCCCAGGGAGCTTGCCCCCGAATATCAATCGCCCACTCAACCTGAATATCAAGTCTCGGGCAGTTTCTATTGAAGAAACGTTGTACTTCATGCATTCAAACCCTGATGGAATTGTGTACTATAATATGACAACCGGGGTTTGGAAACAAATCTTAATCCCGGCTCCTTTACTTCTGAGTGATTACACAGTAGCAGAATGCGGAGGGAAACTCATGCTTGTGGGGCTTGAGAACAATATTGCTTCGACGTGCATCAGCGTATGGGAGCTGCAGAAGATGACTTTCTTGTGGAAGGTGGTCGACAGAATGCCAACCCAGTTTTGCTTGGATTTTTATGGGAAGCCAGTCGAATTGGATTTCCTGGCTAACAAAGGTTCGGTCATGATGTCACTTAGATCAAAACGCAAGTATCGTCTGATAACCTGTGATTTATCGAGCAAGGAGTGGATTAAGACACCTCGAAAAATCCCATCATATGGGAGAAAGAGGCCTTGGCTTGTAAATGGCACTGCATTTCACCCTTGTTCGGCAGATTTGGTTTAGTTTGCATGTATAGGCTGTGAATCCAGGTGGTTCTTATTTAAGATAAACCTTAGAAATCATAATGCAATCCTTATCTTAAACGCAAATATTTTCAGACAGTCTATCCAATCACTTCATCGAATGAATAAAACAGGCACATCGAATTGCAACAATTTTTATGGTGATCTACAGTAAAGCCTTTGGAACAAGGGTGGAAGAAGGGAGAGAGAGAGAGAGAGGCAAAAGTGAACATGAATAATTGAAGGAGTTACTTGATCCAATGACGAATAAGATACTTGTTTCCCTTCTTGGTAATGTTTTTTCCGAAACCTTCGAGAAGTTGTCTTTAGAGAGACAATGAAGATACAATGAGAGGAATTTAAATTGTTGAAACAAGACAAGAATATGTACAACGAGTGTATAGGTCATTTTGTTCATATATTCAAATTAAATTCCTAATCCTAATAGGTAAGTAATTAAAATCTAAAAGAAAGAGTAATATAAAACCTAAAACAATAGAAAGTTATTATCTTAAAAAGAAATAAATTCATTTGTTTTAGGATTTTCTTATTTCAAGATCTATCACTTTATTAATCCCTTTTTGCTGATATTTTCTCTACGAAGATTGTTTGGAAAGTTAATTCCTTTTTTGGACCAAAAATCTGATATGTTTTTGAGTGTACTATGGAGTATGGATTCTTATTTGCTTAATTGTACTGACAGTCACTAATTTTCTTCACAATTGCAATTAGATGATTGAACATCAATCGAATCATTTAACTTTAAAAATAGTAATTAAACAACTTAGTTCGTGTGATATCAGACAACATAACAAAAATTTGCAAGATAGCCATTAATACATACAAATTTGTTTTGAGGTTGTCATGAAAACTAACATTTGAATACGTGATAATACACACAAACATAGTTATTTTACTTACGGTCGCTCATTTGTAATTGAATTTCAAATTACAAAAATCTAGTCATTTAAGCAATCAAAACACTTCGGTTACTTGTCTAATTTTATTTAAAGGTAATCTTATATGTTCTAATTCATCTTTCACAATCAAATTGATAATGTGGCATACACAACATTGATGAAAAAATAAATTTCCAAATGTAGGGTTAAAATCATTAATAATTTTTTTTATAACAACTTTGTTCATATTAGTATTATCAAAAGTAAAATTTCGAACAATTTCTTTTATACCATATTATTGTATAATATCTTTTAAAATCATGTATATGTTAATGACATTATGAGAATATTCTACACATCTAAATGCAATAATTTTTTTTTTATGTAGAAACCATATGTGATCAATATAATGAGTTGTAGCAACAATATAACATTTTTTATTACTACCGTTCATAAATCAGAGATAAACGATATAACACTATTAAAAGTTTTTAGAGTTTCAATAGGAGCTTATTTTCTTTTGTTATATAATTTTATAGTATCTGAACGAAAAATATTTCTACAATAAGAAGTATACTTGAGATGGAGATAATTCTGCACGAGTCGAGTAAAGTGCATTGAGTCTATCATCATAAGCGGCATCTCTACTGTAGCCATGTCCGCAGTCACTCCTTCGAGAAATCTTTCTTGTGAATATACAAAGGTGAAAAGAGTAGAACCAGAATCACTAAACATTAGTTCGATCTGATTTGGGACGAGACCGATTGGTTTTGCTTTACAACTCCTTAATGCGTATCTATTCAAATGCGTTGTACTTGAACTGGGCTTCTAACTAAATTTTTTGTCACAGTAATTGCAACATATTTTTCAAATATCAATTCCATTTTGAAAACCAACTTTTTCACATCTCATATGTTGCCAACAATCCAATGATTATTTTTTTTCGTACTTTTAGTATCTAGTACTTCTCCCTCTTCGATATCCTTCAAATCAATTGAAATATTTTGAGATGTCAAACTACCCATAAACTGATTAATCTCATCACTAGTAAAATTCGTTTATAGCTATTATAACAAAAGATACTAAATATTAAAGTAAAAAAAAAACTGAATATTAGAGTAAAAAATCGAAGATTGAAATTGAAACTAGAATACAGCAAGTTGCAGCTGTATTTTTAGTTGTCTGCAACTAATTTTTTTATAATTATTTTCAATTTTTTTAAAGTTTTTAGATTACTATTTTTTAGGCTCGACTCGGCTCGTCACCGGCTGACTCGAGCTTGATCCCGACTCCTCAAAATGGGGCTCGATTAGAGCCACGAGCCCGCCCAACTAGGACTTTTCCCGAGCCAAGCCACGGACCATTCGAGCTGACGAGGCACATTGTCACTCCTATATATAATCGAGCATAAAAGGAAAAAGAATAATGCAATTTATCATTATAATGATAAAACTATTTGTGATGTTACAGTTTATGTAATAACGAGATTGAGTAGTTCAATTTTTATGTGTGTGTGAGAGAGAGAGAGAGAGAATGTGATGTATAATGGGTTGTCATCTCATCGATATTCTATCATCATAATGATGAACATCTTTACTCAAGGGGTGTGTGTGTGTGTGTGTGTGTGTGTGTGTGTGTATATATATATATAATTGCAACCACGGTACCAAAAATTTCACATTTATACAGACTTTGTTCGAACCTTTCATTTGTGTCACCAAAGGTACCAAACATTAAAAATGTCGCAACTGGAGTCCGATGTATGGAATCCATCCATTTGACCGTTAGTTGACCATTAAAATTTTTTTTGACCTCTTTTGACTAATGTAGAAGGGGCAAAATGGTACTTTTATATTATTTTACATAAAATAATATTATTGTAATTTAATAAAAATATTAAAAAAAAAAACACCATGCCAACCTAACCCAAAAATCGATTCAGAGACCACCACAGCACGGTCGACTTCTGCCATCGCTCCTTCCCCCACCTTCGCCACCGTCCTTCATCCACCAATCTTCGCCCCATCTCCTCCCTCAAGAGCCAGGCTACTACACTCTTCACTACCCACAAATTCAATCTCTTATGTATTTTCTCTTCAGAAAAAGCCAAGAACAATCGATACATCGAAAAAAATTGGCATTGAAATGGATTGGGTTCGTGGTGAAAAATTGGGTAATGGAAGCTTTGGAACGATAAATTTAGCTATATCCAGAAGCCATAGCTCTCAAATTCCGCAATTGACGGGTGTGAAATATTGTGGGGTCTCTCTTTCTGATTCGCTTGTGAATGAGAAATTAATACTTGATGAGCTTAAAGATTGCCCAGAAATCATTCGTTGCTTTGGAGAAAATTTTACTGATGAAAACGGTGAGAAATTGTATAATATATTATTGGAGTATACTTCCGATGGCTCTTTGGCCGATAAAGTGAAGAATTTCCAGCTCCTCCCACCACCACTTTTTTGGATTTTGATTTCCTGAAAAACTGATATTGCACTGTGAAGGTGCGAATGGATGACTAGGCAATTTCAAATTGGAGGAGATGGTGTGGTGCCGACGTTGGTTGGATCTCTGTGGGGTGGGGTTTTTCTTTTTTAATATTTTTATTTAATTACTATAATATTATTTTATGTAGAATAATATAAAAGTACCATTTTACCATTTTTACATTAGTCAAAAAAGGTCAAAATTCTTAAAATGGCCAAATAACGGTCAAATGTATGGATTCCATCTATCTGGATTCGAGTTGTGACATTTTTAAAGGTTTGATAACTCTAGTGACACAAATGAAAGGTTTGGTCAAAGTCTGCATAAAGATAAAAGATTTAGTACCGTGGTTGCAATATATATATATATATATATAATATATATATATATATATATCTCAAAAGAGGGAACTCACTATTTACTATTCATTTGTG
>CAIGRN010148322.1:0-28024 GCA_903798345.1 Fraxinus anomala
TGAAAAATATTCTAATTTTTGCATTTCAAAAAATTGAAAATTGTATAATTAACTAATGATAGGAATTACTAAGTAAATATAGTATTTATAATTTTAAATGTTTAACGTGTATTATTTTAATTATTAAATAATTTTTAAAATAATTTAAAATTTAAAATAATATTAAAAATAAGAAGGTGCATTTTTACGCCTAAGCCTCTCCTAATTTCACTTAAGCTCGTAATGCTTAAAGCTTCACATTCATGCCTAGTCTTGTTTTATGCTTTTTAGAACACTAACTGCATCTAGTGGAGTGATCGGATTTTGAAATATAACTAAAGTTCGGTGGCTTGATTGAGACTCTTTAAAGTCAAGTGACCCAATTGAAATGTCTCTCGAAGTTGGATGACTTCTAATAAAACCCACCCATTTTCAGCTAAAAATTACCCGCAATTAATTGCATCAATGAATTATTTGTTAATAAATTAGGACTAGACTCTTCAACAATTCATATTGTGAGGTTTTGAGTTTTTAACCATCGAAACGAGGTTTTAACTTTTAAGCATAGTTACTAAAACCGGCCCGGCCCGTACAGGTTGGCCTGTAACCCGCCAAATCGGGAAGAGTTCCGAGTCGATTTGTACATTTTGATCAGAAAGCATATGAACCGGTTAAAAACCAATAAAATCGACAAAAATAATCCGAACGGCTCGATTTTTAATAAAGCCTGAGAGTCACCCACCCCTCCCAGCCCAGCCCGACACGTACAAAACAATTTATACAAAAGTATGTGTTTGTCAGAATGTGATTTCAAATTTGAAAAAAACCATATTATACACCATGTTATTAACCAACATACTATTCTGACTCTTGCTTATGTAAAACATCACTAAACATAATGTTTAAAGTCTTAATTTTAATCACTTATAATTTTATTTATTTATTTAGGAAAATTTCAAACTTGATAAAATTTGTGTAATTTAATAGTAATTATAACATATAATAATAAGTATACACTATTTATAAATAAAAGAGAGAGAGAGAGAGAGAGAGAGAGAGAGATAATTTTTACTTGAAAAAAATTGTTTGGACGTATGAATCAACAATGACCCATCGGTTGAACCAGTGACCCGATGACCCGATGAATTATCCGGGTTGATGATCGGGTTGAGTCTAACACCTATGATTTTAAGTTTTCAAATTATTTGAATATGTAAATTTTAGTCTTTACGTGACAAAAATATTCAATTTAGATGTGAAAATTGTGAGCAACTTACAATATAATTGGACATAAATTAAAGTGATTTGGGATTTTTGTTCTCTAACTATCAGTCATTTGAAAATCATGTCATTAATATCTACATTGATAATTTCGATTACTTAGAAATTCAGATTCACTAATTTAAGTAGATTTAAACCAAAATCTCATTTTTTTTAAACACAAAACAAAAAGCGCCACCTCATGATCCAATTTATTTAAATAATGACCCAACAATTCTAAAATAGAAATAATGACCCCGATAAACAAGCATCACATACATCCCTTGACAGTGACATCCTTTGACAATAATTATTGTCATGTCCACGGTAGATTTAACCCTTGATAAGTATTAAAATATAAATTTAAATTTAAATCGAAATTAATAATTAATTTTAACTACTCCCTTTATCCTATAAAGATGAATTTGATTTCTTTTTTCGTCCGTTTCAAATTATAGGCCACTTCATTTATTGGAAGTATACAATTTTTTAGTTTTTTAATATATTTCTATTTAATATACATTGTTATCGATAAATATAAATTAAATCATTGTTTGTTCGCCATTATTTTCAAATTATATTTTTTTCTTTCCTATTTTCAATCAAATATTTTTAATAAAATAATATTACATGTAAATTTAAAAAATTTTCTTATTTTTTAACCACACATTATCCATCAAAATAATATTCTAAAATATATTACGAGTAAAAAATGGGGTTCAAACAAACTGTAATTATATTTAAACTATTATTTAATATAGGATAATATTATGAAAAATATATAAAAAAAATTGTATTTTCAACTATATTAACTTTATTTTCGTAATATGTGGAAATAAATAAATCTTTGTCATGTGATTAGTTATGTCAACGAGCCGAGCCGAGTCGAGTCGGAAAAAAAAGCTCGGGCTCGGCTCGAACTTTTTTGGGCCGGACTTTTTTGGCTCGAGAAAAAAGGGGCTCGGCCCGAGCTGGGCCCGGGCCGGGCCGGCTCGTATATTATTAAAAAAATTAAAAATAAATTAAAAAAAATTAAAAAAAAGTGAAAAACTGCAGCTGCCTGCTGAGCAGTTTTTTTAATTTTTTTTTTTTAAAAATATACGGGCCGGCCCGGGCTCGGACCAATACCCCAAAATGGGCTCAGCCTGAGCCTCGGCTCGGTGCAACCGAGCCCGAGCCGGGCCCAGCTCGGGCTTTTTCCCAGTCAATTTTGAGTCGCTCGAGTTGACGAATTTTTTTGTTATCCCTATATGGGACAAAGGAAATTTTATGAAATTAACACAGGAATTAAATATATCTAGAATATATAATTAAAAAGTTGAGAAAAAATATTGAGAAAAAAAAAAAAAAGCAGCAAGAACTTAATTAAGGAGGCCTATTGGGGGTAGGGTAGGGTAGGGTAGGGCACACGTAAGCCTGGGGAGTGTTGAAGCGGTCACATACATAAAAAGAGGCCACATCTCCACTCGGTGACACGTCTTATGAAGCGGCTGCTCCTGCTTGCCTCACCCAACCCCACATACTAAAACCTTTTAATTTCTCTGTCTTCTCTTAATTATAGTGTGGCCATCCCTATTCAACCTTAATTATCGGTTTATCCTCTTGCTCCCTACACCCAGGTAGAGATGATAAAAAAATTTGACAAATTCAATATTCGTAGGACCTCATTTCTAACAGAACGAGAATTATCCGTTTAATTGAGTATTGGAATTGGGGACGTGTCGGGTAATTTTGCCCCGAACAGGTTTGTGTAACGGATGTCCCGCTCCGTTTAATTTTTTTTCTTTCTTTAGAATTCAATACTTTATATGGAAAATTTCATTAGTTTTAATAAAAAAATAGCAACTAAAATTATCTTAAAAAAATATGACAAACAATAAAAGCCTTAATTTATTAAATATATATGAATAATTTAACTTTTAAAAATAAATAAAGATTACAAAATATATTATTATCTCATTCTAATAAATGTGGGCAATAAAATGAATTAAAAAAATTAAACTGCTGTTTGACAAAATTCTTAATAAATTCTCGATGAATAAAAAAAAATGATAAAAATTATGAATATCATGAAATATGTAATTAAATTAAAGTGTGATATCAAACAAGCTCCAGATCCTATTTCATTTAACAAAATAAATTGATAAAAATATGAGTAAAAGATAACAATTAATTTTAAGTATACATTTTATGATAAAAACAACTTTATCAATTCTCAACTACTTATTTTATTAAATTTTATCGAAATTCTCTAAAAATCCAATTTTTAACAAATCCAACGATCAAAAATCTCTTTTCTTAAATGTTAAGCCCGAGTTTGGTATAGTTGTACAATCATTGAAACAAAATTATTATTTTTTTCAAATTTATATTCCCACAATAAAATATTTTGCACGTAACTAATTTTTTTTTATTTTTTAATCACATATTCTCCAAAAAATCACTATTCCAAAACTCGTTTTCCTCAAAATCAAATTTTTTACTAAATTTTGATAAAAATTAATAAAATATGTAGTTAAAAAATTGTGGAGGTCATTAAACCTGGTTAAAATATTGACTTTAAAATTGAAATTAAAATCAAAATTTATGCAAACTAGGGCTTGTTGTAAAAACTCTTACAAGCAATCGTGACAAACAGACCCTTACAAATTGTCATTTTACACCGTACACCAAATCCAATTGAAATCCAACGACGAAGAATGAAACTAAGACCAGGTCAGGTGTTACACACAATTAGGTTCGTGTCGTCCAGCCGACGATTACTGGAGACTTACTCTGTGGGTCCCTCCACTATTATACAATACACATTACCGCAAAACAGATGTGTCTCTCTCCCCCCAAACCCATCCTTCTCACTAAAAAAACATTGTTCTCTTCTCCCATGGCGTCCACACGTGAGGGTCATTATAGAGGAGTCAGAAAGCGCCCATGGGGCCGTTATGCAGCTGAGATACGTGACCCTTGGAAGAAAACCCGGGTTTGGTTGGGCACTTTCGACACTCCGGAGGAGGCTGCACTAGCCTACGACGGCGCCGCCAGGTCCCTCCGAGGTGCCAAAGCTAAAACCAACTTTCCCACTCCACCAGTACCAGGACTGACTTTGAACATCAACGTTCCGACCGAACACCGGAGTGTATCGCCCTCCGGCCGGCTCATGATCAACAACTTTCTCCACTCTGGGGTGAATGCGATCAACGATGTGAGCTTCAGTGCTGGTAATCCCAGCACGCTGGAAGTGGGCGGCGCTTCTGGAACTCCGGTGGAGGAGTCCGGCTCCGGCGATGGCGAAGCGAGATATTTTGGTATAGCAAGACGTGGGTTGCCCATAGACTTGAACAAGCCTCCACCGTTGTGGATGTAAGCCTTTTTTAAGCGGCGTGGTTCGTACTTGGTTATGATGCTCTTGTTTTCAGACTAAAAGAGTTTTGTTTACCAAAATTTGTATGATCTAATATTAGCATTTGTACATATGTATGTTTTTCGAGCTTTATTATGATTATGTCCAGTTCAAACTTGAATTATTAGTGTGTGTTTATGGAGTTTGCCCCCAACAAATACCTAACCTAAATAATTAACAGCGTTTTAATTATTGTTAGAATCGTGCTGATCCAAGCGATTCGAACAGGGCCGCCGGCGTTATTATGTTTGTGCAACAGAAATATGAGCGAGTAATGTGGTTCACGTGGGAGGGATTCAGCACTTTTGAATACCTTTGATTTGATGCTTCAATCATCTGCCAATTTTTAAATGAGTTTTGCTTATTATGCACGATAGCATTAACTGTTGATGATGATTCAGAACCCACAAATAACAATTATATTATTGATTATTTAAAATATTGTTAAGATTAATATATAAAAAATTATCGCTTTACAACGATATCAAACTTAATTTACATGTCATAAGATTGCACAAATAAAAACCAATTTTGGGTTAACATATCTATTTTATCTACCATTCATGTACATGTGTATATTTCTTCTATTATTTTTATGCAAAAACTTTTTGACTTTATTTTGTGGATTAAACAATGCTTTCATAAATTTTGAATGTATATGATCAGTATTCTAAACAGCTTATCTACAATTTATTAAATTTTGATCAAGATTTACATAATAGATTATATAATGTCATATAATATTCTATCACTTACCAATTTAAAATACAATTAATTTTTTTTTCATCATATTATTTAATTTATTATGTATATTTTTTTATATATAAGTAACAAAATCCGTCAATGAAATGATATGCGGTAGCTAGGTGAGGACAGAGTGATGTAAGTGGGGAAACCAAGTGATTTATCCTGAAAAAAAATTGTGGCTATTTTTGGATTAGTTAAGAGAATAATATATATTTGGGAGAGAGTTTCAGATTTGCGGGTCAAGTGTCGGCTTTTGAGTCGCTTTACCTCGGAATTTGTCGTCTTCCTACCTATAAATTTCTCCTTGTCATCAAAATATATATTTAGCCGTGTTCTAAAATACGAAATGCGTGACGATATATGGGATGTCAGTTATGAAATAGATGAAATATAGACATAAAAAAGCGAAAAAAGACTTTTTATTCTATTTTATTGTAATATTATTTTAATTTTAATCAATTAAAAAATTATGTAATAATTAAAAATAATACCTCTAAAATATCTAAAAAAAATTTATTGAAACTTTAAATATTTTTTCAAAAGTTTCCAATTAAAAAATAAGTTTCAAATGTAAATCAATCTTTAAATTTTAATTTAAAAGAATTCTAAAAAGAATTTTAAAAAATAATAATAATCGTGCCTATGTGCGTATTAGACGTCAAGGATTGTTGCTGACCACTAAATAAGGTGCCGCACATCACTCCTAGACGCGTTTTTTAGAACACTGATATTTAGTCGATCTTGATGAAAGTGAAAATCAATTTTTTAGAAGATTTTAATAAAAGTTGATAAAATTTATAGTTGAAAAATTATGAAATCCATAAAACATGTGACTATAATTAATTGATAACTTTGATTATAATAAAAATCTAAATTTTAATTTCTGTTAAACTGGGACTCACATATAAATGAACATGTATTTTTTATATTGCACTAATTAAAAGCCGCACAAAAAATTATTGAACGGTCCCATTGATATGTGTTCACCTTAAAATATAGAAATTACTTTTAAAAGTCATTTTTAATTTTATCCAAAACTATGATAGGATTTTCTCTACTTTACGAATTTTGGGTGTTTTGTAAGTAAATCTGTGTAGGAAAGAGAAAGGACAGTATAACCCCATTACAAAATGTACTCTGAAATCCACACAAGATTTGATACAATCCTGAAGAAAGCTAAACTCAAATGAGGAGCCTTGACTCAATACTTTCTTGAATCAAGGGTCAATGTTAGAAGGGTTGGACGTTATAAAGAAAAAGATTGAATTTTGTTGATAAATTCTGGATAGTTTAATTAATAACAACATTGAAAGTGAATTCTCACTTTATAATTAATTTCTCAAAATAATGTTATATTCTTTGTACAATGAATAAAACCTTATATAGGCGGACTAAAACAAACCTAATTAATTCATAAAACATGAAGAAAATACTAAAAAACTAGAGTTCTAATCAAAACGAAGAACTAAATTCCTCTCTTGAATTATTAATCCTTGCGTGGGCATGGTTCAATCGTTTTGTTCTCGGATTGTACAATTTTGATATTTGCATGGCCAGAAAATAAAGACTTGTATGGGCATCGATTTTCGAATCAGTTCCTTCTTCATTAACTTGAATCAAATGCATTAAATTTGGTTCTTTCGTGCCCATCTTGAAACTTTGTGTCTTACTCGTTGCACTTGAACTCTTAATCCATGTAGTTTGAACAAGTCCTTGCATGGCTTCCTTGATTTTCTTTACTCTTGATCTCGGAATTGGTCCATTTGGAATATGTAAAGGATCCTTGTTAGCTTGGTTTCCATGATTCTCATCATTCCATCCCTCTTCAAAAAGATTCAACCTCGAATCTTCACCTCTATGAAAGAGAGAAAGATCAATAACATTAAAATTAGCATACACATTATACTTATCTAGAAGTTCTAGTTTGTAGGCATTGTCAATAATTTTCTCAATGACTAGAAATGGTTCATCTCCTTTACGATATAATTTGGACCTTCTTTGACTAGAAATCGTTCTTTTCGCATGTATACCCAAACTCAATCACCTGGTTCAAATGTTACAAAGTCTCCTTCCTTGATTAGCTAGAAAAACATAATTTTTACTCTTCTTTTGAATTTGAAGACGAACGTTCTCGTAGATTGACCTTACTAATTCAGTATTTTTCTTCCCATCTAAACTACATTTTTCATCAACAGGTAAAAGAATTAAATCGAACAAAGTTAGTGGATTAAAACCACACACAATTTCAAAAGGAAAATAAGTAGTAGAATACATGGCTCTATTGTATGCAAATTCTACAAATGGTAAACAATCCTCCCAACTTTTCAAATATTTATTGATTATAATGCGCAAAAATTGAGTTATTACTCTATTAACTACCTCGATCTATCCATCTATTTGTGGGTGATATGTAGTAAAAAACAACAGATTAATCTCCAACTTGCCCCGTAAAAATTTTCAAACATAGTTAAATAACTTAACACCCCTATTAGACACAATACTCCTAAGTATACCATAGAGTCACACTATTTCTCTAAAGAACAAATCAGTTACTCGTAACATCATCTATTTTATAGAATGGAATAAAATGTGCCATCTTACTAAACATATCCACTACCACGAGTATGAAATCTCTACTCATTTTAGTCTTATGCAACCCTAATACAATGTCCATATACACATCAACTCATGGTTCACTAAGAACAAGAAAGGATGTAACAAATCCTGTGGTAAAACCTTAGATTTGACATTCTTAAAAGTAAAATGTCTGCTACAAATGTCATTTACATCATTTTCATTCTAGGTCAATAAAAGTGCTCATGCAATATTCCTAAGGTTTTCCTAATACCGAAATGCCCCCATCAATTTCCCACTACGCGCTTCACGTATTAACAATTCATGCATAGAACAATTATGCACACAATTTATTTTCTTTAAAGAAATATCCATAATGCTTGTGATATTTATCTATGGCGCCCTTATCACTGTTGTCATATGGTTGACTTCATGCTTTAATTATAACAAATAAATTGTTTTTTTTATTTATAACAATTGAATTCAAGTCTTCATACCTATAGTTGCAAAGTTGATCAGTTGGAGACAAAAAGATCACTAGCAAAATATTCGTATTGGACGATCAATGAAAATCGAGATAGAAGCCGAGCATTCACATCAAATCACTCAAAGACAAAGAAATTCTATAGTCAAATATCGAAAATATTAGATTTAGATGTTTCGGATTCATATGTAAAGATAAAATGTTTTAATCCTTAGCAATTAATCATTAAAAGCTCAATGAATAAATTTTTATGCACGAGAAAAATCATTTCATAAAAACACTTGCAAAAAAATTATTTTTCAAAAGGTAAGTATTTCGATTTAAATTTTTTACAATGTTACTTACCTTGAAAAATAAAGTGAAAACGTACTTGAAAAGCCCGTATTTTTCAAAACAATTAAAAAGGAAAAATTCGGAAAAAGTTCAAGAGGACGTTCGGTTGGCACAACAATCATTTTTTTAACCATTCTGATTTCCGACATAACAACGGCTAGTTTGGTTGTTCAGTTCAGAATGCGGACATTCGGATGGATTGTTCGATTTGTAAAAAATCTTGACGTTTTGACTGCTATAAATACAATTTCACTTTGTATTCATTACAACACTTTTGAGGATATTTAACAGAGATATTCTTGAGAAAAATTATATTGATGATACATCTTATATATCTTTATCAAATCATTTACTTTGAAAAATCTTTGATTGAATCAACATTTAAAAATCATTCTTCTCATCAAAATTTTTCTCACCTAACACTTGAGTTTCATTCATTACTATTCTTTAAAGTGTTAGCATATTTCTCTATTTGTACTTAATTTGATCATATCATTTATTAAGAGAGAAGTTTCAAATTGTAAAATCAATTCTCTTTAAATTTGTGGGTCATATTGAGGTCCTGTAAAACTTAATATTGTATAAAGATCGATGCTCCTTGTTTATTAGTTACCGAAAGCATTATAAGGGTTTAGATTGCACTATAAGTCAATCAAATATAGTGAAAATGTCTTACTCATGACAGAGAGTTTGGTAACGAAGGATTTAGATAATTGTTTGGGATCGAACCTCCACAATTACATCGCTTGTACACTCTTTTCTTTTTTATTTATTGCTTTCATACTTGTACATATTTGTTTGATTGACTTATTCATTTTCAATTTGTTTAAACTGGAATTAATTTTTCGAATTTTTTTTAATAACTAATTCACCCCCTCTTGGTTACTTATTTTTGGGCTATCAATTGGTATCAAAGCAATGTGCCAATTTTTAAAGATTTCATAATTTTGAGTAATGGCTAACTACAATTTTCAAAATCTTGAAGGACATTCTACAAATTGCTATCCTTTCTTTGATGGCACACATTATAATTATTGAAAAGTTATGATATGATTTACATTCAATCAATAGTTAATAATATTTGGAAAGTTATTTAATATGGTCCTTATGTACCTACCAAATTTATTAAAGCCGATCGCAAATCTGACCAAACCATTCCAAAACCTAGAGAGGAGTATGACGAAGATGATAAAAGAAAATTATTGAATGTTAGAGTCAAATATCTACTTTATTGTTCTTTCGATATAAATGAATTTAATAGTATTGCACATGTGATTTCGCATATGATATTTGATATGCATTAGAAGTTACTCATGTTGGCATTAGTAAAGTAAATGAAACCGAGATTAATCTCTTTGTTAGCAAAATTGAAAACTTCTTCATGAAACAAGAAGAACATATTATGATTACTTGCTTTACCGATATTGTTAATGATATCAAAAGATATGATCGCAAATTCAATAATGGTGAGTTTGTAAATAAAATGATTAGGTTACTATCGGAAGATTGGAGCTCATTAAGGATGTTGATAAAGAATACCAAAGATTCAGCTCATATCCATTGAAAGAACTTTATGGAATTTTGATGACCTATGATCTCAACAACGTCGAAACTAAGGAGAAAACAAGGAAAAACAAAGATGAATCAAAGGAGGCTCCTAAATGTCAAATTGCTTCTAAATCGGCAATCGAAGAAGAAACTACAAGTGAAAATATGAGTGATGAAAAGTTGGATGATCTAATCATTCTTGTCAGAAAATTGGAGAGGTTTTTGAAATAATTGGACATTCCAAAGGATAGAAGAAAATGGTGAAGAAAGAAGTAAGAAAATCATTTGTTATACTTGTGATAAACACGATCACAAAATAACCGAGTGCCCAAACAAGAAGAGGAGTATAAAAAAAAAGGCACTCTAAGTAATACGGGATGAAAGCGACGATGATGATCACGATGAAAATGATAGTTAACAAGAAATTGCCAATATGTGTTTCATGAAAATCGAAGATGAGGTAAACTCTATTGAAAAATATAATAATTTATCTACCTTATTATTATTTGATGAAATTCTTAAGGAATTTGAAAAACTTGCTCTATATCACTCAATTCTTAAAAGGAAACACCACTTGTTGAAAAAATGAAATGAAAAATTTTTTAGAAACTTAAAAGGAAAAGGTTGATTATGATTTATTGATTAAAGAAAATCATACTTTGAAAAAAAAAGTTAAAGATTTAATCTAGATTATTTGTAAATTTACTCAAAGTAAGAAGAATTTTGACTTAATACTTGGTGTTCAAAAGTGTGTTTTTTAATAAAGGAGGAATTTGATATAAACCATTCTTGAAACAAAAATCTTTCAAAAATCTATTTGTCAAAACTTCAAACACTCCTCCTTCAAAAACTACATGTAGCTTTTGTAACAAAGATGGATATATTGCTTATAATTGTCTAACAAAAAAGGGACTACACTTTGAAAGTAAGAATAAGTGGACTTGAGAATCCACTAAAACTAACTACCAAGAATTCAAACTTGTATAAGTACCAAAAATCAAAAATAAAATTATTTTTTGTAGATACCAAAGAAGATGAAGAGCAAATTGTTCTTGGATAGTGGATGCTCAAAACACATGACTGGAGATAGAATGTTACTATCAAATTTCATAAAGAATGATGGAGGTCATATCACATTTGGAGATAATGCTAAAAGGAAAAATTATTGGAATTAGAAACATTGATAATCATTCTTCTCTTTCAATTGAAAATGTTTTATTAGTAGATAACGTCAAACATAATATTTTTAGCATTAGTCAATTATGTGATAAATGTTATCATATTAAATTCGATTATTCTAAATGCCTTATTAAAGATACTACATCAAAAGAGGTGATATTTATAGGTAGCCGAAACAAAAATGTTTATATCATAAATATCGAATTTGAAAGTAATGAATTTTTTTATCAAGTTTAAAGGATGATATTTGGTTGTGGCATAGGAGATTATGCCATGTTAGTATGGATCTTTTCTAAAAAATCTCCAAAAATTGTTTTGTCAAATATTTGCCAAATTTAAAGTTTGATAAAGATAAAATTTGTAATACTTATCAATTTGGTAAACAAGTGAAAAACTCTAAATTTGGATTTGATATAAAAACGACTACAAAACCACTTCAACCACTCCATACAGATCGTTTTGGACCTTTTATGACCTGTGGCTTGGGTGGAAACATTATGCCTTTATCATTGTCGATGACTTTTTTAAATTCACTTGGATTTTATTCTTAAATCTTAAAGATGAAGCTTTAAATATATTCAAACATTTTTGCAAAAATGTTCAAAATAAAAAAGGATACTCCATTACAATTATTAGGAGTGATCATGGAGAAGAATTTGATAATATGGCTTTTGATAATTTTTGTAATGAAAATAGATATGAACATAAGTTTTCGACCCTTAAAACCCCTTAACAAATGGTGCAGTAGAAAAGAAAAATTGTACATTGCAAGAAATGACATTTAAACCTAAACTATATTTTTTGACTACAAAACCACTTCAACCACTCCATACAGATCGTTTTGGACCTTTTAAGACCTGTGGCTTGGGTGGAAACATTATGCCTTTATCATTGTCGATGACTTTTTTAAATTCACTTGGATTCTATTCTTAAATCTTAAAGATGAAGCTTTGAATGTATTCAAACATTTTTGCAAAAATGTTCAAAATAAAAAAGGATACTCCATTATCACTATTAGGAGTGATCATGGAGAAGAATTTGATAATTTTTGTAATGAAAATGGATATGAACATAAGTTCTCGACTCTTAAAACCCCTTAACAAAATGGTGCAGTAGAAAAGAAAAATTGTACATTGCAAGAAATGACTATTACCATGTTAAATGAAAATAGCAACGGCTTTAGCAATTGTAACGAACGTATATTTTTAATAGAGTATTAGTTAGTCGAAAGAAAACTAAAACCCCCTATTATCTTTGAAAAAATAGAATCCCAAATATTGATTATTTCAAAGTATTTAGTTGCAAATGCTTTATTTTGAATATAAAAGAAAATTTGGAAAAAATTGATTCAAAATCCAATATTGGAATCTTTCTAAAATATTCATCGATTAGCAAAGTTTACAAAGTTTTTGACAAAAGAACTCCAGTCGTCGAAGAATCCATGTATGTCACTTTTGATGAAACTAATCCTCTTGATCGTGAGAATTGTTTTGCTAATGATGTAGGGTTGAAAATTCCTTTCGAGCAAATGATTATTCAAAATCAAAATAAGGAAAATTCAAAAGATGAACACAAGGAGGAAGCAAACGTTAAACAAAGTGAACTGGAACCTATTGAAGTACAAAATGATCATTCTCTACCAAAATAATGGAGATTCGTTCATTCTCATCCAAAAGAATTAATTATTGGTGATCCATCCAAATGTATTACTACTAGAGTTTCGACTAGAAACCATCTAAATAGTTGTGCTTTCATTTCGTAAATTGAATAAAAAAAATTCAAAGAAGCCGAGTTTAATGAATTTTTGATTCTAACTATGCAAGAAAAATTAAATCAATTTGAAAGAAATCATGTTTGAGATTTAGTCGTTAGACCAAATGATTAAACCGTCATTGGTACTAAATGAGTTTTTAGAAATAAACGAAATGAAATGAGATAATTGTGCGTAACAAAACTAGATTGGTGGCCCAATGTTACAATCAAGAAGAAGGTATCGATTTTGAGGAAACATTTGCACTGATTGCTATATTATAATCTATTTGTATGCTTCTTGCATTTGCTTGTCACAAATGATTTACTCTTTACCAAATGAATGTCAGAAGTGTATTTTTAAATGGTTTTATTCAAGAAGTCTTTGTTGAGTAACGCTCCGATTTTAAAGATCACAAGTATCCAAATTATGTTTTTAAATTTAGAAAGACTATTTATAGTTTTAAAACAAGTTCCTAGAACTTTGTATGAAAGATTGAACAAATTTTTACTTTCAAATTTTTTTAATAGGAAAAGTGAATACTACTATTTTCGTCAAAACTCAAAAGAATGATATGATTGTTTTTCAAATTTATATTGATGATATTATATTTGGTGCAACTAATATCTATCTTTGTGAAGAAATTTCAAAATGAATGAGAATGGAATTCGAAATGAGGATGATGAGAGAACTTAAATTCTTCATTAGTCTCCAAATTAAGCAAACTTGTGATGAAATATTCATCAATCAAAATAGGTATATATTGGACACACTCAAAGGGGTTGAGAAGGATGACTTGAAGCCAATGAACACTCCCATGAGTACATCATTAAAATTGGACGAAAATGATCAAGGTACTTCTGTTGAAGTAACAAAATATCGAGATATGATCAGACCACTTCTTTACTTAACCGCAAGTAGACCCGATATTATATTTAGTGTGTGTTTATATACTAGATTTCAATCAAATCCTAAAAAATCACACCTTAGTGCCTTAAAAGGAATTTTTAGATATCTTTATGGCACTACAACCTTGGGGCTTTGTATCCAAGTGCACTCATATTGATTTATTTAGTTTTTCGAATGCCAATTGGGCGGGTTGCACAATTGATCGCAAAAGCACTGTGGAACATGTCTTTTTCTAGACTTTGCACTTGTGTTATGGTTTAGTAAGAAATTAAATTCCGTTGCATTGTCTACCGTCAAAGTCGGGTACATCTCGGACGCTAGTTGTTGTGCACAAGTGTTATGGATGAAACAAACTCTTAGTAATTATCATTTCTTATTTGGTCATATACCTATCATTGTTGACCTATGGTTGATTTCATCCTTAATATTTTAATCATAACAAAAAATATTAATATTGTTTCTAACAATTAATTTTGAGTGATGATAGTACAATATTAAAATCAATCAAGCATTGTCAAAATCAACACATTATAAATCGGACTCGAAATGAAGATCGTAGTGGAAGTTAAACATTCAAGTCAAATCATTCGAGATTAGAGCTTAATAGACAAATGTAAAGAAAAAGCAAAATCAATACGAGAAGTCTAAAAGACAAATTTTGAAACAAGATCAAAGACTAGACTTCTTAGTTCAAATATAAAGGTATTAATACTTTGATATTTAGTAATGAATGATAAAAGCTCATAAATTGTTTTATGTACGAAAAGATTATTTCATAAAAATATTTGCATAAAAAACTTATTTTTCAAAGGGTAAGAATTTCAACTTGATAATTAAACTTTTTACAATATTATTTACCTTCAAAAGCCTACATCTTCAAAAAAAGAAGAAGTCAAAATCAACGTGGACGTCCGGTTGCCTTTTGATTTCTGACGTACAGCAGCTAGTTGGGTCATCCGATTTAGGATGTAGACGTTTGAATGGTTTGTCTGGTTTGTCAAAACTTTGTGCGTTTTGACTGCTATAAATATCACTTCACTTTACATTCATAAAAAAATTAGAAGATAGCTTTCTTGTGAAATATATTTTTATAAAATCTTCTTTGAGCTTATATTTTTACATTCATTTCATTTATTTATTCATAACAAAAACTTTGATTATTGAATCAAACTCCTTCAATTATTTCTCTTATCAAAATTTTTCATTTCTCTTTGTGTTTAACTCATTTATATCAATTTAATAAAAAAATATTTGATCTTTATTCTTTATTTATCTTTATCAATTTATTTGCTTTGAAATTTTTTTTTGATTGATCTTATCTTTGAAAATCATTTCTCTCATCAAAGTTTTTCATTTCTCTTTGTACTTAACTTATTTATATTACTATTAAAATAGTGATATTTTTTTAAGAAAACTTTACACTTAAATTGCATAAAATTTTCTACTTCTTCATATAAAAAATTTTGATTGATTGAATCAAACTTGTAAAATCATCATATTAATCAAAGTTTCTCATCTAGTACTTACTTTATTACAATTATTCATTAAAAGGGAGTCTATCTTGAGAATATTTTTGAACTTACATTGCATTTATTTCTTCTTCATCTTCTCATTGAAACACTTTGATTGATCGAATCTAATTTTTTATTATCATATTCATCAAAGGTTTTCATCTTACACTTGAGCTATCATTTATTACTATAAGTGTTAGTCTCTCTTAGTACTTAACTTGTTTGTATTATTTATTAAGAGAGGAATTTCATTGTAAAATTACTTTGATAAAGTGTAAGTTGTGTTGAAGTCTCGTAAATATCAACATTGTATGAGGATCAGTGCTCCTTGTTGTAAGTCACAGTGTGAGTCATATTGAGGTCCCGTGAAAGCTTAATAGTGGGTCATGTTGAGGTCCCGTAAAACTCAACATGTATAAGGATCGGTGCTCCTTTTTGTAAGTCACCAGAAGCATTTTAAGCTTGGTAACGGATGACGTAAATCATTGTTTTGGATCAAAGTTCTATAATTATATTGTTTGCATCATTTTTCTCTTTCACTTATCGCTTTTAAATTTGTCATTATTATTTAAATTAATCTATTTAGTCTTTAATTACTTGAATTTATATTAATTTTTCGAAAAAGTTTTAAAAACTAATTCACCCCCTATTAGTTAGTTGTTATTGGGTTATCAATCATATGTGATAACACTAGTGTCATAAATCTATCTAAAAATCTTATTTTGCACACTCGAACGAAGCATATTGAAATTAGACATCACTTTCTAAGAGATCATGCACAAAAGAGAGATATTATGTTAGAATTTGTGAACACGAAAAATCAATTGACCAATATCTTCACTAAACCTAGCACTTGTCAATTCTCACATATTCGAAAATTTTAGATATTATTGATGAATTCGAAGTGCATAACTAAGTTGAATTCACAATATGTGTTCATACATATTTTTATGTGTGATTATATATTTTATACTTGATTCAAAAAAAATGGCATCCGAACAAATCAAACAGACTGTCCGGACACCTTGTTCGGTTTGACAAAAGTTTTTGCCTAAACCAAGCTTTGCTAATTCGGATGTCCGGGTAGTGAGCCGAACGTCCGGATCAACACGATTTCAGAATTTTAAAAATGCATAACATCCTCATTTCTCTCCCATTTTTCCTCATACATTTTGTGCTCGTTGTTTTGGTAAGTATTCTCACGGATGGTCCAAATTTAAAAGCCAACGATGGGATTTCCCAAATTTTGGCAGGTTTTCGCAGTTTTTGGGGGATTTTGATCGTGTTTGTAAGCCAACTTTAATGTAATTGTAGCATGATTTTGGCCTAAAAGTGTTTTTTGATCGGATGTACTATTTTCAAGAGGTCCGACCCTCAATGTGCATTAATCCGAGGAAGCTTTTTCTTAGAGCTAAAGTTTGGATATTACATTTTTAACCCTTTTGACATTATGCAAGGATCCTATTTATAGGCGATTTTAGGGACATTTTTGTTATTTTCGTAAATAAATTGATATGTTTTTATCATTATGCCAAAAGTCGTGATTAGGTCCCGTTTCCAAATTTTTGTTGAGGTTTGTGCTTTGTGACACTTGTCAAGCAATATATTTAGCTCATTGAAATTCAGATTGACTATGTCAAAATTCGCACCAGGGTTTTTGTCCATATTTGGTTCAATTTTGAGGCCTTTAGTCTTGCTATTGTCGAGGCTTCCAACCATTCTTTAAATAAGTAACTGGGTTCTGCGTAGTCATTTGACTGAGCTTAGGTTGTCGAGATACTCTTTCTGTACGACTCGTTTGAAGGTCGAGACATAAATATTTGTCCTATGACACGTGGACGTGGGGTTGGGACCTTTTGTTGTTGACGTGACATTTAGGTGAAAAATAATCATTTCAATACGTAACAATATCATATATAAATATATATAGTTGTCAATTTAAAGACCACTACGGTTTAAAATTATGAAAACATTTTTTTAAAAATTGGATAAGAACGAAATTTCATGTTTTAGAATGACAATGTCATCGGGAACAAATATATCACTGAGAATATAATTTTTGTTGTCTTATTGATACTAAAAAATTGCAAACTTGATTTTGACATTCTTTGAGCTTGAATTCGACCTTCTAGTATAAATCAGATTAATTCAACTTTTTATTTTATGTAATTTTAACCCATTGGACGTGTGTTTCTTTATACGACCTTTTTAAAAGTAGCCCTTGTTTGATGTATCAAAAAATTAGATTTTTAATAGATTTTGATAAAAATTAATAAAGTACGTGATGTGAAAAATTGTAAATTTATAAAATATGTGGTTAAAATTAATTAATTTAAATTTTTAATAAAATTTTAAGTCACACCAAACAGGAGCTTAATATCAAAGTTTTAGGACTCAAAATATTTAGCAAGCCAATGTCTACTCAAAGTTTTTTGTTTAAACGGTCAAAATGAAAGAATGTCATTTGGCAATGTGTCAACTGTGGTGTAAAAAAGATATCTACACCAACCATGACTTATAGTCAATGAATTATACTATTTGTACACCCATTTCTGTAGCCTTTGTTGACACTTGCGGTTTATTAAAATGTCATTGGCCACAAATTTTTTATTTTTTCATAATTTAAACTATTCAATAAAAAAATGTCACGTGTCATTGTATCAATTTAAGCCCCTGTTTGGTGCACACTTTTTAGCCAAGAATGCATTTTGTTATGTGATGGGGAATATGTGATTGAAAAAGAAAAAACGTTATTGATGTGATGAAAAATTTTATTTTATTGAAAAATGTATGACTAAAAATGAATTAAAGAATGCAAATAAAAAAAATAATGTGGATCAAACAGAGATTAAGGGTTAAAAAAAAAAAAAAGTAAACCATGACTCAAAGTCAATAGTGTAGCACAATAATTAAGTAATGTGGATTAGGTGTGAAACCACTGATAATCTAAGTTGGCGTTACAATTATTTCGGTTGTTAGCACCAGAATAGCACCCAATGTTTTAATTGATAGAGACAAAGCACAGGGAAGGTATGGGGAGCTCACATCCACATGTTAGTCAAACAATTATTTTTCACTGTTTATGAAATAGATGTCACTGATTATTATATGTTGAATTGGTCATAAAATTCTCAATGTCCAAAAAAAGCTAGCAACACTGGACCTATTCATATAATTAAAGCACCCTCATTAGCAAATTCATGTTTCCAAAAGTTAAAAAAAATAATATTGATTTTTCAAATAATAGGTGGTTAAAAAGTAAGAAATGTTAAATATATTAGTTTTATTTTATCTTAAGGATATATTAGTCATTTTACTTACGTTATTATTTAAATCTCTTATATTTTGTATTTTAATTAATTTATTTAATCAAGAACCTGAGCCTCTTTTTGTGTTTCCTCTATATTGGTATTATTATTTTAATATGGTATCAGAGTCAGATTGGTAATTTTGGAGCCACGTATGGCTCTTTGATTAATTCTTTCTTCGGTTGTTGAGGTAGAGGCAAGTCTCCGTGACAGAAATTGGTTACGGGGATCGGAAAGGACCAGTTTAATTTTGCAGCGGTAGATGCTAGTGTCGACTGCATGTCAAATTATTTATGCAGGAGTTCTTCAGTTCTGTATTGGCAATCATACATAGTGGAAGGAAGGACGCGCGGAATTAATACCCACCAACTACGTGTTCTTCTCTATATAAAGGTATTTTGACTTTTAGGTCAGAATCTTGAATTGAATTCAATTGGTTGGATAATTTCAAAGTTGGGAACTGGTTTGAATTGGTATACATGTACAATTTTTTTTTTTTTAATTTTGGACACTGATTGAGATTTAGCTTCCGTTAAATCTCTTTGATTTTGGTTTGATTATGTATCTTTGATATTGTGTATTTTTCATATTGTGTATTTTTCATATTGATGAAACCATTCATTAAAGTGCTTGTACAGATACTCCCGAACAAAATGTTGTTGCCGAAAGGAAACATAGACATATTATTGAGGCGACCCGTTCTCTTTTACTCTCTGCTTCCACTCTTAGTGAATTACGGGGAGAAGCCATTCTTACTGCTGCTCATTTGATTAATAAGATCCCAACCTCACATAATTCAGGTTTGTCTCCCTTTGAGAAGTTGTATAGATATGCTCCTGATTATTATTCCTTACGTGTCTTTAGTTCTACCTATTTTGTCCTTTGGCCTTATGACGAGTGCAGTAAATTATCATCTAAATCTGTTATATGCGTCTTTCAGGGTTATGGTGTAGGGCAAAAAGGTTATCGCTGTTTTGATCAAATTAGTCAAAAATTATATGTTTCTCGTCATGTCGTTTTCTTTGAACATATACCTTTCTTTAATATTCCTCCTAGTTCTCATAACATGACTAAGTCTAATCTTATTCACATTGATCTATTTGATGTTGATACTAAAATTGTTCCACATCTTGTTCCACACACATTTACTTCCACTTCAGATCATGATTCTTGCAGGGTTTCCATTGATAGTTCTACAGACACTGGTACTTTGGCTCCTAATACTTCAATTGTTCCCTATCTTCTTATGGCTGCCCAATCACTTCCTGAGATTGGGGCTCCTTCTCCTCGTTATCCTACGCATACTCGTAAGTCCTCTCAATTACCAAACTTTGCTTACTCTTGTTACTCTGGTTCTTTCATTTCTTTTTTTAGCTTCTATTCATCGTCTTTCTGAGCCTTTGTCCTATAGAGAGGCAGTTTGTGATCCACTATGGCAGGAAGCTATAGCCGAGGAACTTACTGCTCTGTATCAGACACATATTTGGGACTTGGTATTTCTACCGCCAGGAAAACGAGCAATTGGTTCTCGTTGGGTCTATAAAATCAAAACCAAGTCAGATGGATTTGTTGAACGATATAAGGCCCGATTAGTTGCAAAGGGATATTCTTAAGAGTATGGTACGGATTAGAGGGGACTTTTGCACCTGTTTCAAAGATGACTACTGCTCGCACCTTTATTACAGTTGTTTCTATTTGTCGATGGAGTATATCTCAGATGGATGTTAAAAATGCATTCTTAAATGGAGATCTACATGAAGAAGTCTATATGATTCCCCCTCATGGTGTTTTCCATCAACCTGGTAAAGTGTGCAAACTTCGAAAAATTCTCTACGGTCTGAAATAAGCACCTCGAGCTTGGTTTGAGAAGTTTTCCACTGTTATTACTTCACTTGGTTTCCATCCTGGCCATCATGATTCAACTTTATTTTATAAATGTATAGCTGTTGGTCGTGTTTTGCTTTCTTTATATGTTGACAACATGATTATTACTGGTGATGATATTAATGGTATTGCAGAATTAACGTCAGAGTTAGCTCGTTGCTTTGCAATGAAAGATTTGGGTTCATTCCGTTACTTTCTAGGTATTGAAGTTGCATCTTAGTGATAATAAGACCGTTGATACGCCTATTAAGCTTAATGCTCGATATTCTTCTTCTGATTGCTCTCCATTATCTGATCCTAATTTATATCGTACTATTGTTGGTAGCTTGGTTTATCTCACTATTACTCGTCTAGATATTGCACAAGCTGTTCATGTAGTTAGTCAGTTTATTAATGTGCCTACTATAGTTCATTGGGCTGCTGTTCTTTACATTTGAGGTATCTTCGTGGAACTCAGTTTCAGAGCCTTTTTCTTTCATCTACTTCATCACTAGCATTGCGAGCATATTCTAATGCCAATTGGGCTAGTGATTTTACATATCATCATTCTACTACTGGATTTTGTATCTTTCTTAGGGATTTTCTTATTTTTGGAAGATCAAGAAGCAAGATATTGTTTCTAGTTCTTCCAAGGAAGCAGAATATCGTGCCATGGCTTCTACTACTTGTGAGATAGTTTGGTTACGTTGGTTACTTACAGATATGGGTGTACGTCTTCGCTAGCCCGCTCCATTGTATTGTGACAATAAGAGTACAATTCAAATTGTGCGCAATTCGATATTCCATGACAGAACCAAACATATTGAGATCGATTGTCATGTCACTCAACATCATCATTAGCTTGGCACTATCACATTACATTTTGTTCCTTCCACCATGCATATTGCTGACTTATTTATGAAGTGACATTCTATTTCGCGATTTCGTTTTTTGTTTGGCAAACTCTCGATACTTCTTACAGCAGCATCATGAGTTTGAGGGGAGATGTTAAATATATTAGTTTTATTTTATCTTAATGGTAGATTAGTCATTTTACTTATGTTAGTATTTAAAGCTCTTATTTTTTGTATTTTAATTAATTCAATTAATCAAGAACCCTAGCCTCTTTTTGTGTTTCCTCTCTATTCGTATTATTATTTTAACAAGAAAATTCTTTTAATTTACGTGAAATATTTTTTTTAAAAGGGGACTCGAACAGTTGCTCAAAGGAACAGATTCAAAAAGCACCCACAAATCTAACTTCATAACTTTATCTTTATTCTTGTTTGCAAAAAGGTTCCTTAGTTTCAATGCATTTTAGCCAGTCCCATGTTATGTGACTAGATTTGAAGGACAAGCTTGCATTTTTCCGAACAATACTCTTTCTTCACATGCCGTAATGCAAATTACTGTATTAACAGAAAAAAAATTAAAAAGTTGGATAATTTTTGTAGAGTCGAGTTCAAGTCTATTTAAGGAAAATGTTATAGTTATTCACGTATTTTATCATGGTGAATAAAACAATATTTAATAACATTAATTAAAAAGTAAAATATTCTTTTTTATAATCGTATCAAGTATCTCCGTTTGTAAAGTATTTATAATCGATTTAATTTATAAATGGATAAGTAGACAATACTTAGTCACTTTTTGATGTAGTTTAAAATCAAAATTTTAGTAAATTTTGATTTAAAAAAATTGATTAAAAGCAATTTTGAAAAATTAGGAATCTTGTAAAATATATAGTTAAATAATTGTTAACTATAGTTAAAATTCTGAAAAGGGGAAGCTTTTACTGATAGCTAAATAAATGGAGCAAATAATGAAAGCCCAATTATATTTTGCAAGGTTACAAGGCCAGCAATATATACAACATTGCTGGAGTAGGGAGCAAGCAATTACACGTAAAGAATCAATATAGTTACAACAATCTTTGTCATCCCAAAACTGCACAATCAACTTACACATGTGCCAACTGAATTATGCTTCACGTCTACAAAAATGATTGATGATCATTAAAGCTAATGGCCTCTAATATTTTATTTTAACATCCTCCATCAAGTTGGAGTTTTATCAACTAACTCCAAGTTTGTCCTTAAGAAACAAGAATCAGGAATGAGATAAAGGTTTTGTCACCAAGTCTGTAGTCTGATCAGATGAAGGAATGTATTGGATCTTCAATTTACCTTCAAGAACTTTATCTCTCACAAAGTGTATATCAAATTCAATGTGTTTAGTTCGAGCATGGTAAACTGGGTTGGAAGCTAGTGCACTAGCACTTAGATTATCACACCACAGAATTGGGGATGAAGTAGGCTGCAATTTGATTTCCTTAAGAAGTGACTCAATCAAAGCTATCTCAGCTGAGGTTAATGCTAGAGCCCTATATTCAGATTCAGCACTAGACCTGACAACCACTTGTTGTTTCTTTGAAGACAACCAAGGTATCTCCTAGATAAATGCAATAATCGGCTGTAGATCTCTTGTCATCAGGGCAGGAGGCCCAATCAGCATCACTATAACCTGCGATGTTCAGGTTATCACTTCTTGAATCTAAAGGCCTTGTTTAGCTGTGCCTTTTAAATACCCGAAGATCCCATTCACTGCCTAACAATGAATGTCTGAAGGGCTTTGAAATTTCAGGCCTTGTATGAACGAGGTATTGAAGTCCACCTATTGCACTTCTGAATAAGAATGGATTAGCTATTTTCTCTCATTCATTCTTGGAGATAATTTTTCCCTTTGTCATAGGCGTTGCACAAGGTTTAAGGTGTTCAAAATTGAACCTTTTCAGTAGATCCTTGATGTACTTAACCTGAGTAAGATGCATCCCAGATTCACATCTCCTCATTTCAATCCCCAAAAAATAATGCAATTTACCCATGTCTTTCAAAGCAAACTGTGAGTTAAGCTTGTCAATAAAGCATTGCAGTGACTTGTGATCATTTCCCATGATTACTATATCATCAACATACACCAAAAAGAAAAAATTACTTGCCTTTCATTCATGTAAAAGAACAAGGAACTATCTGCCTTGGACTTGGTGAACTTTCAGTCTAGAAGTGTCCCTTTTAAGCTTTTATACCACGCCCTAGGGGTCTGTTTCAGTCCATAAAGAGCATTTTCAAGTCTGCAAATGAAAGTTGGATTGGCTTTGTCAATGACGCCCTTTGGCTGCTTCATAATAACTACTTCATTCAGCCTTACATTGAGAAAGGCATTATTAATATCGACTTGTCTGATATTCCAGCCTTTAGACACAGCAAGAGACTAAAAGTCTCATGATAATCAATGCCTAAAGTTTTGTAGAAAATCCTTTGCAAAAAGTCTTGCTTTGTGCTTCAGAATTTTTCCTTCAATATCTATTTTGAGTTTGAAAACTCACTTGTTTTCTATTACCTTTTGATTGATCAAAGGTGGCACTAATGTCCAATTTTGTTCCTTACCAGAGCTTTAAACTCTTCTTCAATAGCTGCTTTCCAATTCTTATTAGATAGTGCTTCAGAGACATCACTGGGTTCTGCCCTTCTTAGTTTAGTTCTGGATTCTTTGAAATGAGTGGTGTACACTTTAGGTTTGAAAATGCCTGCTTTACTTTCGTTAATCATAGAGTGCTCAATATTTTGTCTTCTCCCTTCTATCTCTTCCTGATTTGTCAGAATATTGGGCTCAATTTTTTCTGCCTCATGCCTATAGTGTTTTTATGAGTTTTCCTTTCAATACACTCATGTCTAATCTCTACATTTTCATTCTCTTTAAGCTCTGGTGTCTCAGTTTCAGTTTCCTCTGGTTGAATAGGACTTTGAGATTCTGCTGGTTGAGTTGAACTAGAGTGAAGTGTATCAGATGAGCTTACATGACCAGTGTTAAAAGGAATGTTGAGTGGCATATATTGGATAATGGTTTCAGAAGAGTGACTACTTTTATTTAGAAAACCATGCTCAAAAGAGAACTACATTTCATTGAAGACAACATGTCTAGATAAATAAATTTTTCCAGTAGAGCTAAGGCACTTATAACTTTTATGGGAATTGTTGAATCCAATGAAGACACATTTAGTGGAATGGAAACTGAATTTGTGAGGCTGATAAGGTCTTAAACAAGGGAAGCAAGCACATCCAAAAACCTTGAGTGACTTATAGTTTGTTTGTTCACTATTTAGAACTTGACAAGGTGACTTCATTTGAAGAACATGTGTGGGCAGTTTATTAATGAGATAGGTGGTAGTATGGAATGATTCCCACCAGTAGTGCAATGGCATGCTGGCTTGAGCAAGAAGGGTTACTGATGTGGCGATGTTTCCTTTCAGCTTTCCCATTCTGAGATGAAGTGTAACGATAGGAAAACCTCATGTGAATACCTGGTTGTAAGGTGAATTTAGTAAATGCTCTGAATTCTCCACCCCAATTAGATTGTAGAGTTTTGATTTTCTTATTGAACTTATTTTTAACTAAATTTTTGAATTGGATAAAGGAATTCAAGGCTTTAGATTTGTTCCTCATATGGTATATCCATGTGAACCAGCTGTAATCATCAATGAATATGATGTAATACTTGAAGCCAGATGTTGATTGAAGGGGTGCAAGGCCCCAGACATAAGTGTGAACAAGTTCAAGAGGTGATGATGAGTGTGAGGTTGAAAGTTTAAAAGGTAGAGAGCGTGCTTTGCCAAGTTGACAGGCATCACAAAAATGATTAACTTCATTCACTTTAAGCTTTTCATTATAGAGTTGAAGAACTTGGGACATTGCAGATTTTGAGGGATGTCCAAGCCTCACGTGCCACAATTCTAAATTAGATTTATAAGTTGTGGCATCTTTGGACTGAGCAACAAAAACAAAAGATTTAGATTTATTTGAGTGAGCATACTTTGAGATAGAAGGCTGGTTGACTTGAACATGTAGTTCCATCTGATACAATCTATCTTTAATTCTCCCTTCCAGCAGTACCTCATTAGTCTCCTTGTCCTTAACAACACAAGAGTCAGAATGAAATTCCATGAATACTCTATTATCAGAAGTTAATTGTGAAACACTTAGTAGACTTTTCTTGATTGAGGGAACTAACAAGACATTGTTAAGTACCAGTGACTTGTTATTTTATGCATTGATGTGATTTGTGCCAATGTGAGAGATATGAAGTCTATTACCATTGCCAACATCAAGTTTTTTCTTACCACCATACTCAAGTGCCACAATCAGATATCCCTTATCAGCTGTGACATGATTGCTAGCACTTGAGTCTGCAAACCAAGTTGGATTAGCTACAGTTCTGGAGGAAACTATAAGAGCAGCTGGTTCTGAGGAGTTCTAATAGTGAGTTTCAAGTTAGCTGCCCATATATCTTTCATCAAAACGGTTAAAACACTTAGCTACTGTGTGATTATTCAAGCCACAAATTTGACATGCACTTTTGCTAGCAAATAGTCTACCTCCTCTACCTCTATTTCTGCCTCCTCTATAGCCATTACTTCTACCAGCATAGTTGGACCTTCTTCATTTGTTATTATTTGAGCTGTGGATGAAATTGGTCGAGGCTTCGCTTAAGTTGACTAAGGCTAAACTATTTTTCAGAGTGTTGAGGTGCTCAATTCTGCTTTTATAAGTCACGAGTACTACTGCAATTCATGCCAAGATTTGGATTCCCTGCTATTTATTTGCACCACTATAGGAGTATATTCTTCATCCAAACCGGCAAGCACTTGAGTAACAAGATCAGCATGAGAAATGACTTTACCAACAATTTCAAGATTGTTTGTAAGTTGTTTGATAGTGTTGAGGTACTGATCAATACTCATTTCTCCATTCCTAGTTTTCTGAAGTTCACTAACAAGGAAGGTAACCCTCGATCAATTCATAGCTCCAAAACTTTCTTGGATAGCATTCCAGAGTTCAGAAGACTTAGATGATCCCATTACTCTTATTACAATTTCTGGTGTCATTGAGGTGTACAACCAACCCATCAATAGTTGGTCTGTTGACACCCACTTTCCATACTCAGGATTTAGAGCCATTTCGATTATGACTCCAGTTGAGCCAGTGGTTTGTGTAGCTAGGAACTCAGCTGGGCAACTTCTGGTTTCAGTGATGAATCCTTCCAAGTTGTGACCTTTGATGATCGGCATCACCATATTTTTCCAGAATAGAAAGTTGTTTCTGTCAAGTCTTACTGGTGGAACTTGAGTTAGGATGATTCTAAGAGTTTGCATTTGATTTCCTCCCACCATTGAAGGCATCGGATTGCTGGTTGTTGGCTGTGCTGATTGTGTGTTATCATCAGATTTGATGTTAGCCATAGGAGCTCTAATACGAACTTAAAATTCTGAGAAAGGGAAGCTTTTACTAATAGCTAAATAAATGGAGCAAATAATGAAAGCTCAATTATATTTTGCAAGGTTACAAGGCCATCAATATATACAACAATGCCGGAGTAGGGAGCAAGCAATTACACGTGAAGAATCAATATAGCTACAACAGTCTTTGTGGTCCCAAAACTGCACAATCGGCTTGTACATGTGCCAACTGAATTATGCTTCACATGTCTACGAAAATGATTGATGATCATTAAAGCTAATGGCCTCTAATACTGTATTTTAACAACTATAATTTGGATTAAAATCAAGATTTTAATTCCAACCAAACAAGAGCTTATAGATTCAATAAAATGTATGAATAAAAATAAATTTTAATAATTTATAAATAATTAATAAGTTGTGCCAAAAGGAATATGTAAGAATTATTTATCTCGCTATGATGATTGATTTACGGGCATTCTAGGTGGTACTGGATTTGAATTACATGTCTATTTTCCTAGCAAGCGTAGTAAGACACTGAAAGGGACCCTTATCATCCATTTTTTGACAAGTTTATAAATGGTTTATAAATAAAAATAATGAGAATAGTAATGAGCCTTTTCCAATAATAATAGGTACTACATGATTATGATTTTTTGATTGAAATGGAGTAAAATGGAGAACTATTATGAGCCTTTCTCAAAATGGAGTAATCCATTTTTATGTTTTAAAATTATAAAATAAATATTGATGATTATGTAGTCTTATCACCATGCATAAATAAGTCTTATCTATTTTAAAGAATTTATTTTATCCAATTATAACTCTTATTTTAAACTCTTTAAATACAGGTATTGATTCTCAATAAAATACACAATTGAATTTTGACT